>JAPYZP010001441.1:0-45639 GCA_030522985.1 Torymus sinensis | reverse complement strand
GTTATGCGCATGAGCGCTTACGAGCGTAGTACAGAGGGCGCTTGCGAAAACGGCATGACTAAAATCCATGCGTTTATCGCAAGAAATTTCTTTCCGTGTGTGTAAAGCTCGGGCGTGTGCATTGCTAACGAGGGCCACCGACCGCGCCGCAAAGGGATTATTGCTTAATGGGCGTGTAATTCCCTTCCGCGCGCGAAGCGGAATCAGAGCGGATTAGGCCGGGCTTTCTCTCTTCGTATGTGCGCGTCCCATCAGGGCCAGCGGCCGGTGTGCGCGAAGAGCAAGGTGGACCCCGTTGCAAACGCGAGACACCTTTTTTTTTAAGTTCGCGTTTACGGTGTAGGTTTTATATGTGGAACATTCCCTATATGTCGTAAAGTCCGAGATCTAGTTCGAATTCGTATTGTTTAACTGGACTTTGGAATAGATTGAGAAAGGTTTTATTTATTCAATCATCATGAATTCGCAATGTGACAGATTTCGTTTATTTATTCACGACTGCCCCATTTTCATTATTCATTGACTAAATTGAATTTATCACAATTATCAATGTTGGAAATTCAGTGATTTGAATCATACGGTTTTCTTGTCAGCGATTCTTCGCGAAAATTGGTGTACAATCTTTTTGGGTCACAGATTACAAAATGTAGATCAGGTGGTTAAGATAGAAGATCTAAATTGGCTTATCACAACGTTGATATTTTTGAGCAAGACATTTTGAATATTAGGATTCAGTATCAAAATATCAACACATATATAGTCAGATAATTCCAAAAGCTTTAAAAAATCTCGGGTAAAATATGTTGAAATCGCCTTTTTTCTTTATAATTACTTTGAAATATAAACGTTGATAAAGAATAAAAAAGATAATGACATATACTTGAAGAATACATATAGACTTTCAGGACAAATTCTAAATAGCGTAAAAATAACTCTGAATTAGAGTTATAAGTGAAACTGTTACATGCTTTTTCTCTAAACAAAAATAAATATTAAAAACTTTTAATAACTTTAATGAAAAACAGATGTGAAGATCGCACTGTAAACAATTTTGTTCGTTTAAACAAACTTCTGGTAAATATAATGAGCACATTCTCGCGTATTTTACATAGAAAATCAAGCTACCTTCACATTTACATGAAAAAGGAAATAAATTAACGTGACTTTTAAAGTGAGCTTTATTAAAAGTAGTCCAAGTAAAATTTCATAAGTTCCGTACCGATAATGTACCGGAAAGTAGGTCATTCGAGCAGAGAATTAACTTACTCTATTTAAAAGATTGTGACTAATACACCTGATAAAAGTTCGATGTTAAAACACAGATGCCTTTAATCACCAGTACACTCTTATAATGGTATTCAAAATAGAACAAATATCTTTTACTATAGGAAAGTTTAGTAAATGAAAAACTTTTGAAGGTATTCAAACAACATTTTAAGCACTTAAAATTTTTAAATTCTTTACCAAATTGTGTGACTGACAATAAGATACAAACTATAATTACCATATGATATATACGTATGTAGCTCGTATGAATCATATCTCTCAGTCTTTTATTATTTAAAAATACTTTCATGCAGCGTGAATATCTATTTTGAGAAAAACTAAAAAAAATTCTGACAAAAGATTAGTTTCTCATAATAACACAAATGCATACAAAATGAGGGGCTAAAATATAAAAAGAACGAGAATTAAGATTATTCTCACAAAATTTTTCTCTTTTTATTATTATTACATTTTAATTCAATTTTCAAAAACTTTTCTATTAGCTAAAAACTTTTAACACATTTAAAGTTTTAAACAAAATGAAATTCGATTAATTGTTCATTGTTAATTTTCTTTTTCAATACAACTACAAAAGGGAAGTTTTATATTTTATATCAAAAGTGCATAATCGGAATGTAATATTTTACCGACAAAAAATCAAGTATTATGTTCAACATGCGAATCATCAGTAAATAAAAACGTCTTTTTTCTTGATACAACAGCAACGAATGAATGGACAGAAAAGGGGAGTCAGGTGTTAGGTGACTAACACGTGTATTCTAACTACTTGTATTTCTTCTTACTCAGCAAGTACGTTTTCCCTCTAATAACTAGCGTCCGAAAAATAAGAGGATCAACAGTTTTTATTTTTTTTTTAATTATCTCTTCAATTCTTTAATTCAAATAATTGTGTGTATATCTTTCTATATTTACGTTATAGTTTACTAATTTGTGGATTGGAGAACCTTTTGTACTCGACATATTATATGCGTTATTAATTACAGGAAAAATTTATTGGCTTTACTTTGCATTATACCATAGCTTTACTACAGATTAATTCAATTTGGAATAATATCCAGTAAATGCATTTAACAATGACACAATAAAGTTGATAACTTATGTTTGAGTTTGTAATATACACTCACGTCAAATTACGTGGAATCATTTTATTTTTAAACAAAATTACCGAGCAAATTTATGATTGAATATAACCTCACAACTCTTAAACTTTACATTTGTTACGGATACATATTAATTATAAATACTCAAAACTTAAAAAATAGCGTTTATGTAAATTTATCATTATTGATTATATACATATATTTCCACTGGTGGAAATTTGTCCATTTCGAAATGGACAGAATCTCAGTAAGTGGGCAAGAGAAATGGTTAGTTAATAACCCCTGGTGAAACGCTTTTTCTCCTATTATTCGAACATTTAATAGATTGGCCTAACATAACCTAACTTCCAAATTTTCGTTTCAAGATTTCTTAAAGACTTGATGTTAAAGTATAGAGAGTTCAAATATATCAGAGAAGTTAGAAACATATAATCAATATACGCAGACTAAAAACCAGTTTACTTTACTCCTTTCGTAAATATTCAGTAAAATTTATTAATTTGATTCTGTCTCTCTCACTCCTCATCAGAATAATAAGTTATTTTCAAGCCATTTTCTGACTCATTAAAATAATCAACATTACTAGCTTTAAAATAGTCAGAAACGAACTTGTGTCGATCGTCAAAAAAGAGATTCCATTTTTCAATCTATTTAATGTTCGAATAATGTGGAAAAAAGTATTTCACCGAGAGCTAAGAACTAGACAAGAGAAGTTCCTATTTTATAGCCAGTTTCTAAAATAAGGGTAGAAAATATTTTGGATTTCCACCAGGGTTACTTAGCTTGCGATTAGTTCGAAAAAAACAAGTAAAGACCGTTACTACGAAGAAGTTTAGTGATTGATTCAGTTTTTGCGTAAGCTTTGAATAAGGTGCTGATTAATCATCGTTACAATAAATGAAACTGTGAAATATTCTGTGTTTTAGTATTATTTTTTGTGCGGAACAACACTATACTAATTCAAATTTAGAGAGCCGTCAATACTTATCAAGAGTATTATTATTTCATAGCGTCATTCTTTCCCCAGTTCAGTTTCTCGATTATTTAATCTTTGGCACGCGGAAATCGATTTGTTAATTACACACAGCCAGCAGCCACGGCACTCGCCCCTGGGACAGCCGGGCGCGTGTCCGACGCTCGGATAATGGAACGAAATGCAATGCTTCATTGACTTTTTCCGTATGACGCTCATGCCGATGGCATGTTTTATCCGCCGACTTATTTCCCACCGAGAGTGCCGTGTGCATAAATTGCATAATAGATTTTTTTACACCCTCGGGGATTCAATAGTTGGCCGATAAATCTCAATTCTAACAGTCGGCAAGGTGGCAAAACTCCCTCGGAGTTAAAGATTGCTCGTGTCTAAAGTTGTATATAAATGTTACATCTAAAAAGTGGTTTATATTACTTTAACAGTATTATTATAGATATATAAATTTGAAAAAATGTTACCACTTTCGCAGTCATACATGCCTCGAGTCACTTCACCGGCCATTCCAGGAAAATTCCGATAAATCATCACCACCGGACGTTTAAAACTATTTTCGCCTACTTACTATGAGCATACAACGCAATCCGTTCACTCCTCACTGCTGAGCCACAAAGAATCCAATCATCAATCCATCTATTACACAAAAAAGACGCATTCCTATAACGCCTCGACGCCTGCCTCTGGAAAATCCGCAAGACACGCGACGACCCGGCGTCTACCATCAGCGATAAATCATTCTCCTTTTCTCCCCCCGCATCCGATTACGCAACAGAGCCGTTGATTGTACAACGAACTCGCGCGCGCGGCACTCGTTGAAATCGGACCGCGCGCGCGCGCTCGGAGCAATTTTCGCGCGCACGCCTCTAATCGCCTATTTCCACGTAGGTGCATTATGGCCGGCGTACATGGACAGATCGGAGATTCGAAAGCTGCGTGGCGATTGCGCGCGTGCGCCTGCGCGTTTATACGATGCGAAAGTCCACTGTAAGTACGAGAGAGTGCCGAGTATTATGACAACGGCAGCTGCTCTCGTCGGATCGGATTGATCATCAAATGAGAATTTTGCTTTTAATTGTCGATCTTTTCTATTATAGAATTTTCGGAAATATGAATTACTAGGAATACAGTTATACTAGATCATATTTCTTCATCTCTAAGGTGTCATTAGTTATTTCTAAGAAAATTATAATATACATTTCTATCCTTGTAGTGAATTATAATTAAATAATTAAAAAAAGAAGGAACTATAATTCCAATCATAATTTACTGTACAAAACACTTTTTTCTCCTGTACAATTATTTGCTTCAATATGTTGACTAGAAAGCAACTTTGTGACTTTCCCATCGTAAACCTATTTTCTGCAATAGCATACGCACATAAAAGCTTATGATATACGTGAATTTGTCAGCCAACGCAACACACAATTCTATCGTACTAACGATTCAGTCCCATTCCATCGATAATGCATCTATAACGAGTCTGAATAATAGCGCACCTGAAAGCCACTTCGTGGACAGATCCCGTCTGTTTCCAGCAGCGCACAATAGTGCAGCCGCGCTCGGCTGCAGCAGGTAAGTATATACTTACACGGAGCTAGTATTTACGAACGCGGAAAAACGCGCGCGACGAGAGGCGCGAATTGCGTAATGCCGAGGTCACGCACCGATTGTATCGACAGGTATATTATCGAAGCCGGCCTACGCGTAAGTGCGCCGTTTTCTCGGCGTCTGTTCTCTTGCGACAGAGGAAGAAAATATGTCTTTGTGAAAAGAGGATTCGACGGATTTTTTTGCCATGAGTTGAAAATAGTCACGTATATTTGTAAATAGCTCTATAATAATCTAATTTCCATCGATACAAGCCGAATTTAAATCTTCTCTAATTTATGAGCCTGAAGTTTGCTACGAAATAATTCATTTTTTACTTCACGTTTATAATAATAATATTAATTTCGCATGTAGACTTATAGTATAAAATAGATTTAAAGCAAAAGTTTAAATAAATTTTCCATTGTTTAATAACTTTAATCAATTATAAAAAATTTATTGACTGAGCATAGAGCCGAAAGATCGCGTATTTACTCTAAGTCTTAAATATTTTGTCAACATAAAACATAATTATTATTTTGTATATATTAAGTTAGAAAATATTCAAGAATTTTCTAATGATATATGATAGCCATAACCCAAAATCTAAAAAATTTACTAATCATATATAATTGCTAGATAAAGTGCAATTATTGTACACATATTCACTCAAGCAATTTCCTAGTTATTACGATAATTGTTGTACTTGACAATTGATTGGCCAATGTATTATACGGAAGGGACTATAACCCCATATATTTTTCCAATTCTGTTTGACTAAACGAGCGCGCGATGCAGTACTGCTATAGCCGGGCCATAAAACTAACTGACATCACTAAAACCTTCGGAAAAATAAATGTTCCGATAGCCTCGCGACATTCAATTAATTACCGGAATAATACCTTCTTAACAGTCCCTCAGCACGAGAAACGTGAGAACGATAGCGAGAGAGAAAGAGAGAGAGAGAGAGAGTGCGGGGGCAAAACGAGGCCGAGAAGAAAAACGGCCGAGTCAAAGGTTGCTGCTACTGCTGCTGTCCCTCTCGAACTACTCTACCCGTACGACAGCAGAGGGAATTCGAAAAGCCCAAAGCTCGAGCGGGAGAGAGAGCGAGAGAGAGAGAGAGAGGAATACAGACGCGTGTATTGGATCGATATGGTAGTCCGGCCGCAGCGATTCTTCGCATTCGATAAGATTGCACACGCTAACGTGGAATTAGTGTGGCGGGAAGGGCGTTCTCTTCTTAGATATATATATAGCGCCACAGCTGCCCCTACCGCCCTCCGTCATATCATCGAACCCCGTGAAATTTATCGCCCCACGATTAAGGGACATTGTTGCGAGCTAGAGTTCGAGTCTCTCTCTCTCCCTCTCGCGTGACGGGAGCGCAATCCGAAGGATGCGGATGGGATCGATATATAACGAGGGGAGGAGCTTTACAGGGGCTTGATGCTTCGATGTAAACAGCAGCAGCAACGCTATGTACACATGAAGGTGAGGAAAAATTTGATTTTTTCCATGAGAAATTTAAGCGAAAAATTCGGATATTTTTTATTACAAGAGTATACAGGAGTATAAGAAACACACTATATAGGAAGATTTTATCTCGGCGAATATTATTTCTACGCCCCCTAACAGCTCAGCTCAAAGCTCGCCAGTGAAAACACTGCTTACATCGTCCCGTCAACATTCTTACGGCGCAAAAAAAATAATTCGAGCCACCGAAGCAGCTCTCCCGCGACCCATTCTTCCTCCCTCTCACCCCGGCTGTTTATTCAACTACCTATGCCCTTTCTCCAAGGCGAGCGCTGTGTGTAGGCCAGTGGTAGCGCGTCGCCAAGGCGAGGACACGCGCAACGACTGTTTTTAAAAGCCACAATCGGATCAAGAGATTCGTTACGCGCGTTTCTCTTTCTCTCTCTCTCTCTCTCTCTCTATTTGCCCTCGTGGTTTTGTTACGCGACCACGACGTCGTCGTGTGTAATATAATTTGGAGGAAAGAGCATTAGCATCGGTTTAGTTTCCTTTTCCGCGGATCGGCCCCACAAAGTGGGTCAAAGCCTCTCTTTTCTTCTACTCTGCGGATTTGCTTCTTTGCTCCGCCCGCATCGTGCTCTTTTTATATATAAATACTTACTTTCTTCGTCTTCTCTCCGTACGGCTCTTCCATGGAGCGCATTGTAATTGAAATCGACGAGTGCCACCAGTGCAGCACCCCAGAGACGGAAAGAGAGAGTTACCTTCGACCGGGATGGAGCGCGGATCAAACTGGCTTAAGCGGATCATTTGCCTTTTCGCGCTTCACTTTCGGACTGACTCGTTGTTTTCTCTCTCGCCGTTCCGCGTTTTTTTCTTTCTATTTTTCTTTGTTTGCCAATGAGACAAGCGATACTACTGCCGCTGTCCTTTATCGTATTGATTTTGCTTCCTCGTAGAGGAAGCTTCGTAACGGTGAACAAAATTTTCGAAAAAAAAATGTTGAAAAAGATATTTTAAGGCGATATATGTGCATATTAGTTGATTTTGAGAATTTTTTCCGTGGATGTGTGTGTATGTGTGTGTGTGTAAACTCTTCATATCTCCGAAAGGAATCCACCGTTTTTTGTCGAACAAGACTCTTCGTCTCGCGAAAAAAAAAACTCGGTACCCTGATGGATTTGAGTTTTTATTGACTTTCTTATTTTTATAACCAAAAAACGAATTGGAATTTTAATTTTTTTGTTATTTCTTTCATATCTTACAGCCATTATTACATAATATAATGAACTTTTCTTGAAAGGTATTTAAATTACCTATATTTCTTTTTTTTTAAATTTAAATTATCTTCACTATTGTTATTAAGGAAAAAACGTTTTTATATTTCATAAATTAATTTCTCAAAAAATATTTTATTTATCGACTTGAAATTTTAACCACTTATTACAATCATTGAAGACTATACCTGGTTCAAAATTTCAAGAGATTATGTTCATAATAACTTTTTAATGATAACAAATAGAAAGAGTAAAAATAAAAAGTAAAAAAAAACATAACATATGTCTCTTCGCACAAAATAAAGTATTAAATTTTAAATATTGGATTTAAAATTAAATAAAGTTTGAGGAAGCTACGTGCCAATGAATTGGCAGCGGTTTTTTTCTGAGCGAAAATGTTAATTTCATGTAACTGTGAGTGTTTTTCCGTTTATAATGAAAATTAAATCAATTTGCATATACCAACGTAGCTACACAATGTCTTAAGTTCCAACGGAAATTTTTCAAGACTTGAAATAACGAATGTTTAATTTCTTTATGTAATTTCGTGAAAGTATATAACGCCGGCGCAAGTTTCACTTTGCATGTCTGCGAGAATTGTTTGTAGCAGTAACGTATAATTTTAATTTTGACCAACTTCAAAAGAACACACACAGTCGCATTCTAGCTGTAAATATTGTTTTGTAAATAAAAAAAAAATCTTCAATTTTTTTATGTATTAGTTTCTGGATTCTGAATAACTAATTAAAAAAACTTAGTACATATAGGTTTTGAGCTTTGAAATTCATTCTTTATACTGTTTATGTTAATGATTTAACTACTTTCGTATGAAAGTTAATATTCACGCCTTATTTCTGCTATAATCTACTATCAAATACCGCGAATTGATTTTTGTCGACTTCATTAGGTACGACAAATTTTTTGTCTAAATTTCCGATGAACGGCAACTAATATTAAGGGAGTTCTATCCCTCAATAATTGATCGGAATGTAATGAAATTTGGCACATAACGAGATAATATTATTATAAAGTTCCTATTAAAATTTTAGAAAGACACATGACATGGGAGAAAAGATATCGAATAATTTCTTTTATTAAATTTAACACGGCGTCTTGTGGACAATTCCATCACATTTCATGTCTTTGCTAGCACTGTACACTATAATAATTGATCAGATGTGTCTGAAATTTTTTTAATTTTAAATGAATGCTGTACGTATAAATATACGTGACTTTCAAAAGTGTTTTCATGGCTTAGAAGACTGGCAATAAATTAATTTGTTGAAGCAAAATGCATTTTTGACGAGCCGATCTCCATGACTCACAAAATCTGACAACAACGCGTACATACGGGTAAACAGAGCGCTGTCAGGGCGCAGAATTCAAAACAATCACTATTGAAACCACACCGCTCGCGATACATGACACAAACCCGGGTTTGCTTTTATGTGTCAAAGTTTGTATTACTAGTTATAAACATTTATTATATATGTAAAATTCTTAGCTTCTGACAGATTATTCGCATTAGTATTGAATTTCATGGCTTTATCGCCAAAACCTTATGCGGAAGCGTTGTTGCCAAGTCTACTTTTCAACTGCACTATAGTCAAGCAGAAGCTAAGCAGTTGCTATTTTTACCAATGTTGTCAATGGATAGAACTCATTTAAAGAAATTATAAATTTAACTCAAAGAATCCTTTTGTTTTTGTGCTAAATAAACTTTCTTGATACAACTTATCTCAGCGCTATAAAAACTAAAACTGCCATCATTTACGTAGAAGACTCTGTTGGGCAGTATACACAGAATTTCCTGGCATTCTCATTACTCGTATCATCGCAGTTTGTCGGAACGCGTCTTTTTTCACTTGACATCAAAGAAAAGTCGAAAAAGACTCGGGTTTGTGACGTTACGAGAGAGAGAGATAGATAGAGAGAAGGAGAGAGAGAGAGAGAGAGATCGTGAGAGGAACGGAATCAGCGACGCGCCTTGGCAAGAACGTCAAGAAGACCTTCGCGTAGAGCGAAGCGCACAGGGAGAAAGAGGGAGTGAAAGAGAGAGAGAGAGAGAGAGAGAGAGAGATAACAAGAAAGAGAGAGAGAGGTAGGCGAGAGGGGAAAAAAGGCGAGTGTCGAGCGCGCAGTGTGTATCGCGTCACAGTATCGGATTGCAAAAAGGCCTTTGAGAGCAAGAGAGCACGAGTCGACCGGCTGCTTCTACCGGGGACACGACGCACGAGCGTCAGCGAATTACGAAAAATTGAATGAGAGAAGAGAGGGAGGATGGAAGGATGCGGACGAAAATTCGCGTGCGAGCGTGACACGACTGGTATTTGTATGATACGCCGCTTTCTGTGTCGCGTACACATTGTCAGTCCGTGAATTGTCCTACTTTGCTGATATTGTCTCGACGTTACGCCCGTATTTAGTGGATGCTGTTATTAGGTTACGGTTTTATTTCAAAATACTTAGCCAGGCAAATTATTATGTTGTTTAGACAATTTTATGGGAAAACGTTGTTATAATCAAATAAAGTAACATTATTATTCAATTGCTAAGCACAAAGATAGTAGTTTCATAGATAAACTTGTACTCAAAGACATAATATGACACGTGATCACGTACGTATGGGATTGATTAAATGTATTGATAAAGACGACGGAGCAGCTGTCGTTATTCATTATAAATGAATTCAAAGCATCACTAATAGTCAATAATTAATAACATAGTATTTTAGGAATGCATTGTTGAATAATTGATGCAGCAGAAAATAGATAATAAAATTAAAAGTGTATTCCAAGGACAACCTGCTTAGCTTTGCTGAATAATGATTTGGTATATGTTGAGAATAGATTAAAGACATTTTTAGTAACAAAAAAATAGCGTACATCCAGTTGTGAATCGAGTTTTTCACTTATTACGTATATTTACCGTTTTAATACCTATATTCTGTTAATAAATAACTTTCAATCTTTATATAATTTACTATTATATAAAACGAGATAGTATTTTTAAGAATGCAATTTATAACAAACATTAAGACGAATGAAATGGATTGAACGTGATAACATCACACAAGATTAACAAAAAACCTTTTCAATGAAGCATCTACATGTCACCCCCACATTTGCATTTAATGGACGCCGAGAACCAGCATTATTTATTTTTTCAAAGTCTGCGAAGAGAAAAAAAGATCTACGAAAAGAAAAAAGTGGTATATTTCAGAGACTAGACCAGCATATCTTCATGTAAGTATTTTGGCCCCCTGTACATGTTTCCAAAGTTAAAATCGGCCCACCAAGTCTGAATTTTGAGATATCTAAGGTTTAAGATTTTTCAGATATCTTAAAAAACAATGCAAAAACAATTTTTATATTTAATATTTCATATATTAAACATTTGTTTTCTCAGAAATATAAATGTATAAATTTTGAAATAGAAATAAAGAATTTGATTTTAAGAGCTCTGTGCGAGTTTTCAAAATTCACGCATTTAGATTTCGGAGTGAAAATGTCGAGGAATGATTCAAAGTTGATTTTAAAAGGGACAAGCAACGCTACATTATTTTGTAGAAAAAATGAGTAAATAAATTGTTACCGCTTCGTTTTTTAAGATGTTTAAAAAATCTTAGTCACTGGAACATACCACTTTTTTCTTTTTGTAGGCCAGTGTAATTAACCGATTCGATTCAAACTTCGGCAGCAAACTTAAAATTCATGTATGAAGCGTTAACAAATCTTAAAAAAACAAAATTATTTTCTCATTGTGATAATTTATAGGTTATGTCCTTATGTCACCCACGTAAGATTTTAAGGGTTCCTCTGCAATTAATTGACGATTTGCGTTCCGACTTTTAGAAATATCTAAATTTTAATAAAAAAAAGCGCGCACTAGTCCCAAAAAACCCGAAAGAATGAGAATTTTGTAATTTATATAATAAAATAAAAAATGGGATACATCACCCCAATCCATTCATAATTATACATTGACTTCGGCGTTCCCTTAAAAGAACTTACAATTAGAAAATAAAACATACAACACATACGTGCATAACCCTCATCTTTTTCACCCCATTTAACAGTTGAATAATTAAAAGCTCAGTGCAACAATACAAAAAGCAAAATTATTCAAAGCTCAACAAGAGACGCGGAACTGCGACTGCACTCGGCTAATCCATTAAATAAATAATGGCGAACCCGGCAATAGTGGCACGGCAGCAACCAAAGCGTCATCATCTCGGAAATTCAGAGCGCGCGTGTGCTATATGCATTGGCAAATCCATACACACACATACACACGCACACGCACACACACATGCGCGACACCTGCGGATACGAACTGGTGAACTCGTTCCCTCGCAAAGACGCGATTGAACTAATCAGAGAGCAGGAGCGTGTGCGTGAGGGTGCCGCCGATATATCGATTCGACCGACTCCGAATTCAATGCGGCCCGATAATGCCGCGTGCAACTGTGTCATCTCCGCACGCGCTGCACAAAATTCGGAGAGCGAGAGATAGAGAATGCCGCAGTACTGCCGCTGCCGTTACTACTGCTGCTGCTGCAGCGATAATTTTGCGTCGTCTCGTTCCGAATATCTTTCACGGTATATATGTGTGTATACGAGAGAAAGAGAGAGAGAAAAGCAAAAGCGCCGGATTACGATGAATTATACAAATCGCGTGCGCGCGCGTGTGTGCAACATATCATATGTATTTTTTGTATTTGGCGGAGTAAAAATTTTCGAATTTCATATTTTAATGTATAAATTATAAGTTTAGACCAATTTTGCATTCCAAATCTTGCTGCGAGCGAATTATTAATTTATTTGTGCTCATTGTTTAGCCAAACAGGAATTTTTGTAACGGGGTCAACATTTTTTTAACAAAGGAGGTTTAAAAGCACGTTTTATTAAGACTTTTGAAATAAAAATCGGCCATTGTCGAGAAAATTTATTTCTCGTAGAAACTTAAAAATTATTATTTTTGTGTTCATAATAAATTTCGGCGGACCGATAAAATAAGAAGGATGCCTCCTTTCAAGACTTCTCATCCATTCTAGATCTCTCGACTTATTACTTCACCGTGAAGCACGAGGGAGTGCAGAGCGAGTCTCTTCCCATACGCGCGCGATTACCTACCGAGCAATCTTTGTTTACAGTGAAACAATATAACGTTCCAGAATAAACTGTTGGCGTATTATTATCATTCGCTTCTTATAATGAGAGACGATCGTCTATCGCCCTATAACAAGAGTAAAGTTAAATAATAATTTTCTTCTGATATCAGCTGTTTTATTCATACGCGCATTGATTGGAAAGTAAATTCTGCTCAAATTTTATACACATCCTTTTTACAGCCACTTCAAGCATGCATCAAAGCAATAATATAGTACGCAACTGCGGCAGTAATAAATTTACGAACATAAAAGCTAATATCCGCTGTACAATAATGAAATATATATCAGCAAATATTGTTAATTGATTAATTATTAATAAAGCCAAAAATGAAACTATAGTAATATCCATTAGCAGAAAAATTCATGCCGAAATAATTTTTTCATCTTCGAGCGAACCCTTTGAGGTGCACAAGTTAATTGCTCGCGAAGCGATAAAGAAGGACGGCTTTCAAAGGCGGCGTGCAATCAATTTCCTCTCATTACATCGAGAGCGCATGCCCGGCCGTGTTTATTTTCCCTTTCTCGCGCTACTTTTTGAACCCGTACGCTGCTCGAACCATTTTCACCGCATGCGCGCGCGCGCGGGGGGGCACTCACAGTTTTTTCGTTCAACTAATACTAAATTTCGCTGCCTCTCTGACTACGCGGTAAATTTACTCTCTATGGCGAGCACACTTTACGCAGGCAAAACAAATTCACGCTCGAGCGAGGCTAAACGCGCGCCCGCGCGGAGAATATGAGGCGGCGAATAAATTTTAGCGCATGCCCCCCCGCCCCCTCTCTCGAAATTATATAGTATATTTACATACACGTTGAAGCTCGCCCAATTCCTTTGATTGTGCCTTTCGTGAAGCCTGCACGTGTGTGTGTGTGTGTATATGGCGATAGGCTGTCCAATCGATGGCGCAAACGAGCCGATCGTGAAAATAAACAACTTTCTTGTATATGTACGTACGTGAATGAGCCTTCGGGTAGTTAAATTAAAGTTCCTATATACTCGAAGCGATATTTCTAATTCGTTAACTAAAAGTGTTGAAAGTTGTAAAAGCTTGGTGATTCAACAACGGTATGATGGGAAATGTTGATCTACTATACCGATTGTCATTCAAAATAGAAACGAAAGCTCATTTTTGCAGAGTAGATTTATTTATTTGTATACAGAAAGCCGATGTGCACTGATACTTACGATTGGCAATGAATTAATCATTATTTTGTCACAGGATTATCAATATGGCGGATTTTCAGCGTAATTATAATCTACACGTGACCTACAAAATATCTCCTGGCAAGATAAGCCAATTATATGTAGAATTTCGTCGATGAATTTCATTCAGGTTCTTATGCGGTATCGATTTATTAGGTTTATTATTATTATTGTTATTGCATTTGTTTTGCTGCATAAACTATTGATCAAACAGGACCGATAAAATCCCCTAGAACATATTATAGGTTTATTACAAAAAACATCTTATATATTAACTAAACCATATTAATACTGTTTTTAATATTTTTTTCCTACGAATTCTAGCACTGTTTAAAGAAAAAAAAATGGAATTTTTAGTAATAAAATTGAAAATTAAATTAAAACCCCCTAGCTTATCCTCATATACTGCGAACCTCTGCATAGTCCGCACTAATTAAACGACCTAGTTCGGATTTTTTGTTAATCTATTGATAAAAAAAATCCAGCGTATACATTGTTACATTGTTTCACTTTCTGCCCTTTTATAGTAAAAAAAATCGAAGCACGTTTTTAATGAAAGACGTACGTATTATATACACATAGGAAAAAGAGCTTGCGAGTTATCCCCATATCGTCCGGTAATTCCAATTAAGCAACAAAAGCCCGTGACGCGCGCGTCACAATCTGGTGACTCTTGAGAACGGTCGACACAATGCCTCGGAATCCTCTTGCCCTATCCGGAGTAGCCGTATAGGAAGGACGAGCTCGGGGCGAAGGCAGAGCTCGCGCGCGCGCGATCGAAAAGCAGCAGCGGCAGCAGCAGCAGCGACGTGTCTCGAGAATCCGGACGGCGCGCCGTCACAAGTGGCCCCTTCGCCGCGAGCGCGCGAACAAAAAGCGCCGGCAGCCCGCGCCGCGCGCGCGCGTGTGTGCTATCAATGCGCGCCCGCCCGAGCATATTATCGATCCTCGCCCTCGACTAATTTTATCCTTGCACACCGCGGCAGCCTCTGCCTGCTGTCGCGAGCTCGCACAGATGCCTCCGCAGGTTGCTCAGTCTTTCCTTCCGGCCCGCAGCCCATTGTCAGCTGCAGGGCCTGCCGCTCCTCAAGAGCGAGCTATATATTTGTTTATTATACGGGCAAGGCATTGTCGTGGGAGCTGCAAAGGGAGAGAAAGCGCAATGACGTTTGCTAAAATAGTTTTAATTTTTCATCGCTGCTTGAGCACCGCAGGCTTTTTGCAGGGAGCCTGAGCTTCATTCAATTAGATGAATTTTCACGCACTAATCGTCCTGTCAAGGCGTTTCTATATACGTACTTGCTAATTCAATAGTTTTTAGATTAAAACAGAGATAGCTTTGAGTATACATTTAAACTTATAAAGACGTCTTTTATAAACAAAAAGCTGCGATTTACATTTAACTTTTTTCTACGGATACAAAGGGAATTCGTGAAAAAACAACCTACTTTATAGCGATAATAATTTAATGATTGTTTTATTATTATTTCCTATTTATTCAAAGAGGATTAATAACATGATAATAATTATTCGTTGAATGCAACAATTTTTCCTTGAGTGGAAAACCTTTTAATTGTACTTGTGAATAATATTATCTTTAAATTAACATTTCTGTTATAACCCCTAAACGATCTGCAAAGAGCAAAACTATACAATTTGTGTTAAAAGCCAGCTCTTTTACATTTGGTACAAATTAAAAACCCCTTTATGAATTTATCGCCAAAGTTAAAAGCAGCAAGTATCTCAATAAGAATAAAAAGTTTTAATGAACTATAAAGCTGGAAAAGAGAGGCCGCATGAATGTAGGAAACAAAACTGTTTACATCTTTTTGCAGATCCTTTGTGTGTGGGTCTCTATCTTTTACCAAACTTGAAGCTTTAAGAAAAGATTTGGCAAGAGGGTCAAACAAAGATGCCTATAAAAAGATCCGTAAGACTGAGCCCCCAACGTTTTCGCGTCAAAACGAACGGGCAGCAACTGTACTTATAGAACGAAACACACTCGTCACAGATTCTCCGGGCCAGTCGAAGACGACAGCGGCGACTACTTTCCGAGAAATGTCCAGCCGACAACAATTTCGCCCGCGCGGACTTTCGCGCAACGAACTATACTAATATCCGCGCGCTAGTCTGTGGAAGTGCTATTTTTGACGCGGACGCGAAAGCGAGGATCAGTCAGAAAGCGCGTGCCATATTGTCGCGCGGCCGCGAAAGAGCTCCGCGTTTCCCACACTGTGCTGGACTGCTTTTATAATTGCGGAGTGCACGGACCTGCGCTGGGAGCTGCTATTGAATGATGTATCGGGAAAATAGAGTGCTGATCTGAACGAATGTGTGCTCTGCCTACAAATGCATATCAAACATTTTTTTAACGCTAAAATCTATATAGAGCAGAAAAATGATTATTCTTAGTTACGCTGAAAATGGGTGATTGAGTGTTGAAAAAGTTTCATCAAATGTGCGGCTTGGTTGAACACCATCGCATTTTCCACTTTTCAAACTACGCTCTGGCGTGATTTTAGCAATGAAAATTCTGTTTTTATCACACTAGCAGAATCCGAACGCGCTGCGCGCGTACTATTTTCTTTTTGAGGTTATGCATAGATAATTTTTCATTATAATTTCATTTTAATTTGTTTCAATGATAGGATAATCAGATAATTTTTCAAAGCATAAAAAAAAATTAATCTTTTTATTCTAATTTGATTTAATTATTTGCTTTTAATCAGTTAAGAGTAAAAATTCAATTTCGAAAATTCAAATGTAGCCGAAGTTCTTAGCGAATTTTCAAGCCTATTTCTTACAGACCAACCAAAATCAGTCTTTAAATGCTTCACAACATCCGGCTATCATTTTTTTAAGAGTGAATTTTCTTATTTATGATCAATATTTATCAGAATGACCATTGACAAAATGAATGATAAGTATTTTTTAGCTGCATTATTACGACAAATACTTTGTTTACATAAAATGCTCATTTGTCGTCGTAAACAAACATAATGGCAGAATAATTCAGAAGCAAAGTTGTAGTTTGGTTCCTCCATGATATACTTTCGACTGTTTCAAGTTAGGTTCAGCGCTAATAGTTTTATCCTATAATTATGTTTCTTTTCGTATACCGATCAATTTTTTACTAATGGTTTGTGCTATACTTAGAAGCATCAAACCAATTAAGGTTTGGGCGAAAATGACTCAAAGGGAAAAAGCTATAATATACGTAGCTCACTCAAACTCTCAATATAAATATATTCTGAAAATAAACAATGCTTAATGAGTCGAAAAAAATAGAAGAAATTATCAATAGAAGGAAACGCGCAATTAAAATGAGTTATAGCTTGATGGATTATTTATTTATGAAATTTTGATAGAAAGAGAAGGGAGCCCCTTGTCATCCATATCGATTTCCAGTGATAAGATGATTGGCGTCCGCTCGATCGGGGGGAAGCGATAAGTCGCCGTCGATGTGGGCTGAGGACGTCAACAGCGCTAGTATATCTATTTATCCGTCGCGTCGGAGGTGATCAAACGATACATGAATTTACTCCTCCGCAGTCTACACACTTGCACGCGCGCAGGGAAACATACAAAAACACGACCGAGAGAAAGAGAGAGAGAGGGGAAATAATAGTCCAACGAATTGTCCGAGCTAATTCAGTGCGCCGGGCGAGTTTACAGGCCGGGCCGATCGCATCGTCATCACGACTTTCCTTTATTACATCCGTTCAAGCGCGCGCGCGTCAGTGTGTGTACAGAGAGCGAGAGCGGGAGAGAGGCTCGCTGCATAATTGCATTTCGCGCGATATTCCACGACCTCCTGCGTCGCTTGGCCTGCTCCGCATAATGGGTTTAGCGCGGAAATGATTTTGGAAAAACAACGAGATCGTGGCTTTTTTCTGGCTGGATGATTTTCTCCTGTAAGGTCAAGTGCAAAAATAGGCAGGGCACGAAATATTGATGAAAATGGGTTATTGATCCGATGTGGCATGTGTGTTTAAGGTAGAACAAGAGTCAATAAAATTTTAAAAGTGTTTTGATATTCTTCATTTTTAAACGCAAGAAATAATATTCCAGAGATTGACAAGCATTTTAAATACAAACATTTTTAAATTATAGCAATGATTAATTCTCCTTACAATTAATACGTAGTTACGGAGAACGGTTTTATTTAACTTAATTTAAAATTTTGATAAAAAGTAGTTTTTATCTAAGTTTCTCGTACCTTTAACATATAAACGAAAAAAGTATGTTCCTGATATTACCCGTATAATAGAGCAATTTTTTTGCTAAACTATAGTTATTAAATTATTTTTTCAAGGTTTGAATAAAAAAAAAACGTTTCCTTGAAATGTTTATTATTTAATTTCAATTAGTATTTAATCCTTGTAATGAATGTAAAAAACTGTAAGAAATGAAAAATCTGCTCATATTACCGATAAAAACCGACCGACATTTTTTTTCATTTCATTTACAATTTTGAGAACATATTTGTCCACGTTATAGTTTTGATACAAAATAATAACGTAACAGAAAAATTAGTCAAAATTTAAAATTAAAAAAGCTGGCTTACATAGTTATCAATTAAATTACTAACTAAATAACACGAAATTTTGTGATACTGTGTCCACATTTAATATCGTAATAAATTAGGAGGATTTAATTATTTTTTTTTTATTTTTCTAATAACTGGCTTTAAAGTAAATGCACAATTTCCGTTATTGATTCCGTGAATTGTTATAAATTAACGTTTGTTTAAATTTGTTAACCATCAAGAAAAATGTGTCTGTAATAACTGATATAATAACTGATAAGATTAGCAGGTAACACTCTAGAATTTTTTTAAACTGAATACTGATTTATATAAAAGTGTCTCCTCATTAGTAGCCATTAGACAAGAATTTGTATTTTATTTATATACAATGAAAAAATGACCTAGTTTATATTGCAATAATTGTCCAAAAAATACCTCATATTTTGTATAGTTTGAATAAAACCAGGTAGTAAAACTTTTTCTTTCTAGTTTTATTTCAGTGAAAAGATGCCTTTGAGCTTATGTCACGTTTATAATCAGTGATTAGATATGAATATAAATAATTTTTACGATTCAAGTTACTATGAAAAAGTTTGTAATATTTGGATATTATTGAACTTATATATGGTTATTGAAATTGTTTGATTAGAAGTATTATTTGTATAACTTGCCTTTTCAGATTAATTTTAGGTATTTAATCGAATAAATCTTTTGTCCTTTTGGTACATCCAATAAGTAAATTTAAGAATGACTGTAGAGGCACAGACAAATGGATAAGTGTGCATATGATTCATAAGACTAATAAGCAACATTCGTCTGATAATAGATCTTTATTACAAAGTAAAACTAACATCAAGCTATTAGTGAGATAGTAAACATCTATTGATGTTATTTTTTTTATATATTTAAAGTTTGCAACATTGGATCAAAATGATTTTTTCACAATCAAATAAAGTAACTAAAAAAATCAAAATATTATTTGTATCTTCATCTTAATGTTATTTTATATTTGAAAACCCTAAACATGTATAAAAACATGATATAAATTAAAAATAATATGTATTATAAAATATTATACTATTTTATGAAATTGTCAAATATAGAAAGTCAAATTCAAATGATAACATAAAAAATGCTTTTACAACAAATTAATTGAAATTTGATAATCAATTGATGGAAATCATTTATTAAAATCTTACCTGAGGAATGTTAGCATCAAGTTGTCGATTGAGAGCATCCCTCTCTTTTTCGAGTTCTTGTAATCTGGATTCAGCCTCTTGGAGACGTTCTTGACTCTCCCTAAGCGAGTCCATAAGTTTGTCTCGCTCGTCGAGCACTGAAACCATGAGGTGCTCAAAGTTAGCATCCTCGCCGGAGAACTGAGAACTCCGTTGGCTGATACTGTCCTCCACAATGGTCGGCATCACGTCGCACATCATATTCCACATTTTGTTCTGGACTTAACACACTTAAATAATAGCCTTCTTTCGACTTATCACCAAGTTAACACACAAACTGTTCTTTTATTCATGCAACACCTCATCAAATCACAAACTTTTCTACCAATTTCAACTAAGCATCTGTTATTCAGTGCCTGGATGTAGAATCATTTCTTTGATTTTGGAGACTGCTCTGACAGAAAGCTCTGTTGATGATTTGTCTTCACTTTGTAATTTGTGTTCACTAGAGTGCAGAAGTATATCCTCATTCTCACCTCTGCATTTGATGTAACTTCCTATTGAAAACATTTTAAATTATAAATAAACGAAATTAGATTACTTTAAAAATTTTCAAAACTTTTATGATCTTAAAAATTGTTATATTATAATATTTTATTTTTTATTAAATTTATAAATTTTGAATGCTTTAAAGATATGAGATAATAAAATTAAGCATATAATCAAATTAGTTTGCACATGAATATAATAATTTTAAATAAGTATGAATAATTTTAACTTTTATGAAGCAAAGAATGTTAAAAAAGCGGTGAATCACTTATGAGTCACATGCTTCTTATTCTGCCAAATGCAATTGATGAGTTATTATTTTATTAGTAAGATAAGTTTTAATTGATTCAAAATAAAATAAAAATAACATCCAATAAATATAAATTTTAAAGTTTGATAGAATAGAAGACTTTATCTATTTTATATAAGAATGTAATTTTATTTTAAATTCAAATAGGAAAAGTATTTAAATGAAAAAATCTATGGATGAATGTTTCTATTGCTAAGAATCAGCATTATACAAGGATGCTCCAAAGGAGTCGATTTCACTTTAGCCAAATGACTTAGCGCAGCTAGTGCTGACTATTCAGGTAGAGAAATGGAGCTTGACGTTTCCATATTTCTTATCGTGTACTCAAATGCCACTCAAACTACTTGAGCCCAATCTCATCGTTGAGCTTCTTTTAGCTTGAGATGGGCATGGTACTCGCAGTCAAGCACAGCCAGTGCCATCGACTCCTGGGCACAGCGGCCAGCCTATAGCTGGCTCCCAGACTCTGTCACTCACCGTGCAGGAAGGTGAAGCCGACGGATTGGGCAGGTACTCCCCGGCTGCCTCCTCGCTCTCGCCTCCCTGAGGAGGTGTCTCGTGTGTCGGTGGTGCGTGGCCGGGCAGGCGGCGGGTGCGCCTCCTCAGCTCTGGGCCGGGCGTACGGTGGTGCGGGCCTCGTCGGCCGCGTCCGGCCGCGCCGCTCGGCGGCGAGCCCTCGAGGTCCGAGGGCCAGGAACTGCGGCGACGTTACCCTCGCCCTCCATGGCACAGTGTCAGTCAGTCTTGCTCGCTGCGGCGGCTTTCCTCTCTCTCTCTCGCTCGCTCTCGCCGCTAGCAGCTCTCCGCTCGACGATCAATCGACGTCGCTCCTTCTCTCTCTCTCGCGCTCGTTCGCTCGCTCCCGTGCCTTGTCGGCCCTCCCTCTCGCGCGCGGCGGCGCTGGCTAGGTATAGGTGTGCGGAGAGGTGGTGGTGGCGGCTCTCGCCCCCCGTGGAAGGGCTCGCACCGGTGCCGTGTCTCCCCGTTACTCTGGCCCTCCTCGGGTCAAGGGGCGCCGCCGGAGCTTTTCAGCTGGCTGGCGGCTTTCGCACCTTATATCTATACAACACACGGGGGAAGTACACACACACACGGGCGCGCGTCGCCCAGGCGAAGGGGCGGCGGGGCGGGCGGCACACACTCGCGACACACAGATAGGCAACACAGACACGCGCGGCGGCTTTTCGATCGTAGGTGGCGGCGGCGGCGGCGGCACGCGCCGAGTGTGGCTGCGAGAGAGGACACCTTCCTCTCTCTCTCTCTCTTGCTCCGGCCCCCCGCAGCTGCAGCGCGGCTGGTGGGAGAGCTCGTCTCCGGTGCCCTCGCCGGCGGCCGACGTGCGCGGCACTCGCTCCCGCGCACAGGTTAGCTCCCTTTTTCGGAGCTGACGACTTCGCGGGGGGGACGTACAGAAGACGGCGGCGGCGGCGACGCGTGCTTATCGCGCACTCGCGGGAGGTTAGCTCCTCTCCCTGGCTCGCGGGGACGGCGGAGCTCTACTGCCTCTGTCTGCGCTGCGCCGCCCAGTCGCGCTGGTAGCGAGAGGAGAGCAGGAGAGAGAGAGGACGACGGGATCGTGGCGCCCCGACGGCCATGTTGCGGCCGCCCGGTACCTACCTATATACGTGATATCGTACTGTGCGTCCGATGATGATTAGATTGCAGAACGGTAGCGCCGAGACGGTGATAAGACCAGTATCGTGACAGCTGCGGGGTGCGCTTTACTTGGCTTGCGCGTCGAGAGGGAGTTTTTGAAATCCCGGCTCATGCTGTAGGTATCGTTCTTTTTCCTCGATCATGTTGATACTCTTTTTGATACGTTAAGTCGTTAATGTGGTAAGTAGGTACATGTTTTATAAGTGTTGATTACGAACTTTAGTAAAGTAAATGAAAGCTGTCTGCACCAATACTTAAATAAAGATTAGTACTATAGGTATAGCGCAAGTTCGTAGGGCATAGGGAGTATTAATAACATTAGTTTGTTCAACTTTTTATACAAAAAAGTTGTATTTCATTTTAAAATTGCCTCACTTTTGAGATTTTGTAAGGCGATAAATTTTTAATATCAAAAAATAAAGCAAAGACTTAAGTATGCAAATTAATTTGCGAATACGTTATAATAGGTAATAAAGTTCTTGGAAACATATTAAAATCTCTATTATATTGAAGTGATGTTTCCTCACTTTGTTCCTATAACTCACCCATTTAAATTCAGATAATTTTTCGATAATTTTTTAACAACTGTTGGACAATTTCTAGATGATTTTTGGATGGAACAAGAAAAGGTTTTTTAACTTTTAATGGTTTGATAAAAAGAAAAGATAATATCAATGGTTTGCTTATAAATTAAAAATTTACATAAATGGCCTGTTTAAATCTGACCTCATTTTCTCCGGGCCACGACGCTGCGTGAACGAAATAAAAGAATATGAATGGACCCTAGCCAAAGTCGATACTGCATTTTCTACTTCTCTGATGATTTATTTTTCTGCATCAATGTGACACACTTGGCTGTCGGACTGTGAAATTTTTTCTGTTTTTTAGAAAGGGAAAATTTAAAGTTACTTGCCAGAACCAATGTTAGGTGATTGTTACGCACTTCGAAAATTTTCATGAGCGATTTATACCTCAGATAATAATTCTGTACCTTCAATGAAAATATTTAAAATAGTATCGTTATTATACAAAAAGATGAAAAACTGTATTTATACTTCTATTAGCCAATACGTCTAATGACGCTTTCAATAAGTTAAGTGAAAATTATAGACCAGTCAACGAAGGGCTGAAATCGACTTTTCGGATAGACAGCTGCATTTTGGATATTTGGTAAAACACACCGTCTAAAAATGATAGTCAAAAATGCAGCTTCGAAAAACGTCGGGGTCACACCTAATTTGGCAACTAACTGGCGAACGATGAGAGTTATCGGAAAAAGCCCCAAACAAAAGTTGTAGAGCAGGAAATTTTTCCGCCAAACCGCCCCGTTTTCGAGGGTGGTTTGTTGCCAAATTAGGGGTGACTCCGGCGTTTTTGGAATCTGCATTGACCATCGTTTTTAGACGGTGTGTTTTACCAAATATCCAGAATGCAGCTGTCTACCCGAAAAGTCAATTTCAGCCCTTCCTTTACTGGACTATTAGTATAATATATAGTTGTAATTACTATAGGAGAGTATCAAATTATTGTCCAATCAAACTTTGACATATTTTTTTGGGATAGCAAAATATAAAAAAGCCCCTAGAATAGTACTTTCATACTAAAACCCCAAAAGCTTAAGCTAATAATAACTTATATAAGCATAATAATAGCCAATTAAAATATAAGCATTTTTAGTTCGAACGCAGACGGATTCTCATAGGAAAAGCGGACATCTCGAATGAATGTTGGAAAAGCGTGCACACTTTGGATTGAAGTTAAAAAAGCAGACACAAGGGGTAGCCATAATTCCCCTGAAAAAATTAGGTGATAAATCAGGTGAAAATCAGATGATTGACCATCATTCCCCTGATTTTTTGATTAATCATCGTCTTGAATATGATTTTCCACCTGATTTTTCACTTGATTTTTCACCTGATTTTTCACCTGATTTTCTACCGATTTTTCACTTGATTTTCCCCCTGATTTTTCACCTGATTTTTACGAAAATCATGTAAAATACCAATTATCTTTTTTTTTATAAGTTTCCTAAGAATTTTTAAGTTGTTACAAAATTGAAATTTTAAATGAAGATTTACATAAAAATCAGGTGAGAAATCAGATGAGAAATCAGGTGAAAGATCAGATGGGAAGTCAGGTGATTATAATTGTCTGATTTTTCACCTGATTGAAAACCTGATTTTTTCAGCTAAAAATTTGGACTTTCTTACTACTTAAAAGTTTCTTGCAGAAGAGATTCGGACGTTCGTGAAGCACTATAGGATTTTGAGATTTATTTTAGTATACAATGCAACGCGCGTGCACAGTAGACGATTTTTGAACAAATGAGTCTCTACCTCAAATCCGAGGTCATTCTGGGGGTTTTTGGACCCGATGATTTCGATTTTGAGATTTAGTTTAGTGTACAACGCGCAGAGCGCAACCGCATTTGACAACTTGAGGGTATAAATGAGTCTCTCGGTGTTTGCTCAGTAGTTTCGGTGTTTGATAAAAGTAGTATGATCGACTGCGGGTTTCGCTCGAGAGTCTCGCTCAATCTTCCGCATTGTATCCCAAAAAATCGTTCGGTGATGGCGGTACAGCTTAGCTGGTGCCAATAAACAAACAATCAAACAAACAAATGAGCCTCTAGCACAAATCCGAAGTCGGTTTTTGAGTCCGCTGACTTCAATTTCAATGTCTATTGCAGTGCACAATGTCAAGCGCATATACAGTAAGATAGTGCATCGCATAAAAAAGATGGTGTAAGAAAAAACGTAAAAACCGTCCGAAATCCAGCATAAATGTTCAAATAGTTACATTTTCTTAAATTTTCTTAAATTTTCTTACCTTTTGTTACATCTTTTTACCTTCATTTTACATTTTTTTTTACATTTTTTTACATTCTAAAATTTTTACTAGGGTAGATTAGCAAATAATATCTTTGTCTCGATAATTATTGAATTAGACGCAGTTCTACTTTCAAAACCTTGTTTTCATTGTATGTGAAAGAATTTTGGTATCAGCATGTAAAACTATAGAGGTGCTCTCAATTCTGACGGCAAACTATGATTCAGTACGCATTCATCTCACTCCTTCTTCTAAAAAATTCGTGTTTTATCTATTAAACCATAAAAGTTTCCTCCATCACCACCGAATCGTGTGACGCATCGGTACCGGCCGGCAGCGCGTGTACACTATTTGCATGCATTCTATAAACATGACAAATACGCAGAGTAAGCTTAAGAGAGGCTTATTATAGAGGTACATATGTGTGGTGTGTGAGTGGACGATTAACAATAAGGAGATACGTGTTATAAAGCTCGTCCAATACAGTTAGAACTGAAAAAGAACGTATACATTTTAAGACTTGACAATACTAACTTCTCCCTAGTGGAAATCGTTTTTGTGAATATCAGATAACTGAAAATAATTGTTTGGTTTGAGACGTAAATAACAATTATTTTCAGTTTTTTTCAGTTTTTTTCAGTTATTTTCAGTTATTTTCAGTTATTTTCAGTTATTTTCAGTTATTTTCAGTTATTTACAGTTATTTAACAGTTATTTTCAGTTATTCACAAAAACGATTTCCACTAGGGTTGCTCTTATACCGCGAGAACAATTCGTTGGGTGGGAGCAAGAAGATCCTATATATATCTCCGTCGAGCGCGTAAAAACGTCCTATCTCAACTAGGCACGTGAAAACGTCCCATCTCGGCTGGGCGTATAAGTATATAGGACATTTTTGCGCGCGGAGCTGAGATAGGACGTTTTTACGCGCTCGGACGAGATAGGATCTTCTGGCTCCTACCCGAAGAATTCAAGTTTTCTACTGTGCATGCACGTGGTATTATACGCCAAAATATGGACCTCCCAATCAAAATCATCGGGTCAAAAAAACCTCTGAATGAACACGCACGGATTCGAGCTGGGACAAAAGTCATCTATTGTACATTAAAATAGATGTCAAAATTGAAATCAGGTAGAAAAACCCACTAAAGTCGATCATTTCTTTGAGTGATTACTGCCCTCGCTTCGCTACGTTCGCTCGGGCAGTGAACTCACACGCGGGAATAATCTGCGACTTTAGTCCCTTGTTACATAATGTACTATTATTCCCACATATGCGGAAATTAACGAAAAAGGGACATAACGGGAAGAAGTTTAAGCGTGGAGCTGGGAATAAGGTACTGTATGTAACACCGAAGTAAAGTCCATCTTTCGACTCGCTGCTCGCTCGGGTAGTGATCTCACCCGCAGGTATAATCTGCGACTTTACTTCCTTGTTACATAATGTACTATTTTGTTTTCTAGTTTTATATTAAAAGACTTGACGCAAATATCTGACAGGTACCTGAGCTAAATGAGATTATTAATTGCAACGTCATGCTCACCAGTGTTATTCCCGTCATGTTCTTCTATAGTATTTGACACACATTTTGATAGCAGGCTGACAAGCTTTACGTGTCTATTTCTTTCCCATCAAGAACTTAATAAATTTTAAATATGTAGAGCAGGATCGTGCCTACCATGCAGATCATTTCTCATCATACTGCTACATGCAGTGTTAAAGCTTAGAGTATATATTCTTGAATTTTGCTGTTCTGTGTTAAATAAATTCTTTCCTATATAGAACTCCCATATAAAGGTCGCAGCTGAAAAAAAATTAGGTGATTAATCAACTGAATTTCCAACTCTGATTTTTGACCTTATTTTTTATTTAATTATTCTTCTGATTTTTCACACATCAGGATAAAATTCTCATACTTAACCGTGACTATAAAAGTACCAGACTGTATATTGCAATAATGGCACAAACATAAAATATAGTAACCTATTATATATGGATAGTTGCCTCTGGCGGTCTTAATGTTTAGTGTTGTGCACAGATGGAAATAAAGATGTAAAAAACACAACAATTTTTATGTGGACGTGCATATAAAAATTCTTGTGTCTTCTCATTTTTTTTTTTAAGCATTTAAGGGGTGGTATTGTAAGCTAATTTCTCACTTTATCTTTGATAGCCTATAACTCTTTTAAATATCGACATTTTTTAATGAAACACAGCTTAAATTAAAACTTATTTTGCCTGCTATTATAAACTTTTTAGCCCATTCATATAACCGAATATTCAAAAAACTCTAACTAAAGAAAATTGTTCATTTTAGATATAAAATAGCTTAATTGGGTCTCGGGAAAAAAGGCCCATTCAGAAAAACCCCGAAACACGTGTTTCATTATTTGTTATGAAGATATACAGTTTTAGCCAAATCCAGGACTCGCACCCATGATCATCTCCTTGTTAGTGAAACAAGAGAAAAATTGTTGTTTCTCACAATCTGCAGCTTATTAACTATGCTTATTAACCCCTTAGCTGCCGGAAAAAATTGCCTTATTGGATTTGCTTTGCCATCGACAGCCAAGGGGTTAAGCGATATAAGAAACGTTATACAGGCGTATGAAATATGATACGACAACATCGATTTCCCAACAGTATTCCACAAGCTTCCGTCGCCCTCAAGCATCGCAGAATCGAAAGAGCGCGCACCTATACACTTATTATATAGAGGGCCAAGCACGCGGACGCGGTTTCGAAAAAGCGCGGACCGCCTGGGGATCGCCGGGAAAAATATAGGAGTAGCGAGCATCACAGGCGTGCGCGCGCGCGAATCAATAAAGGCGCGCTATATAGAGGGGGAGTCTGCTGCTACTGCTGCTCTCGGATGCTGCGCGCTGGGATAATAATCATCAGTGCTGGACCAGCAGTGGAGACACCCGGCCATGAACGGCAACGCCATAAAGAGCCAGGCGCATTCCTGTCCACCCGAAGCCACCGGTAAGCCTCCTTGCATTCTGGCTTTTCAGATTTTAAACAAGATGTCATTCTGACAAAATCACGAGTTATATGGGTATTTTTGCGAATCGCAGGAAGATACGACTCCATTTGGTTTCGGTGACGGGGGTACTACGCGCTATGTCGGGGTTTAGCCTTATTTCTAGAGCTTTCGGGGTAGCTCCGAGATGGAGGAGGCTGTGATTGCGCTCGTCGAACAGTCAGATGCTTTCGTGTAGTTGAAGACAGCTCGCCTAGTTTTTTCGAAAAGACACGGGGGATGAGACGCGGTTGTTGTTTGGTAAACATGGTTTGCGATTAAAGTTATTGTATGTGGATTGTTCATTGCTGTAACGCATAGCGCAGTTATATGTCTAGCGTTATATAATGTACTCTGTTATTAATATAGAATGTTCTGTTTTTACAACGTATTTAAACTATAACTTTGTCATATAGTTTAAATACTGCTACAAATTCGGAAAAACATCAATTTGTCGAAAAACATATGTTTCGATAACTATCCGCACTCTCTGAAAGATATTAAAGGTATATTAAAAGTTGAAAGACAATCTCCTTAGTTAACTGAGAATTGAAATTGTTATTGTTTTGATTGGAACACTTAATTCCAGTTATTCTTTTTATTTGACGTTATTTCACTTAAAACTTGAATACATAAAACTTTTTCTTGTGAGCATGTTTATCGTGCCTCTATATAATATAATCAATAAAACTTTATAAAACTATTAAATGTAAACATAAGGTATTATACTTGACGTACAATACGCTGATCTTCATGTCAGCAGTTAAATAAAAGTTTTATTAAATTGATGTGTCTGACAGAACGTAGAATTTGCTACTTGTATCACAAAGTTTGTTATTTTATATTTTCTTTCGGATTCTACATAGACAGTATATAAATGCTCATTATTTGTGCAATTAAATGAAAAACTCGATGGGAAAACAATAACAAACGGATGTACATATAGAAATATATATAACATTGATAGTAAATAGCATTAGTTAGCAATATCACATAAAGAATGTGTCAGATATACGTAATTAAAACATTTACTCAAAATTGTTCGTTCATGTCATATAGCCTCGAATGAACAAAAAAGCCTATATATAATATACTCATTATACATTTTGCACGGCTGCGTGCTTGCTCAGCAATGATAGGCGAGCTGTCAAGTAACGGAGAGACCCTCGACGACATCTCGGAGTCGGTGGACGAGCTGCGGCTGAAGCTGGCCAACATGAAGCGTCTGATGGAAGAGCGCAAGGGCACGACCCTCGGCGAGATAAGCGCGCGCAAGCAGCGCAACCAGAACTCCGACCTGATCGACGGCAACTTTCTCTCCTGGATCTTCGGCACGGCGCTCGCCGTCATACTCAGCGTCAGCTTCTACGCCTTCTACAATCTCTACAACGCGGTGCTCAAGAAGTTCCCCTCGAAGCACACCGAGCTCTGAGCTGACTTCGAATCATGTGCGTTACGGATGAGGATGACTTTGCGCGCGTGCTATACGCACTTGTGTAGTATAATGCGAGTGTCTATGTTACACGGTGGTTGGCTGCGAGGAGCTGTATAGACGAATGTGCAACGGGCTTGAGCCATTTGTTGTTTTGTCAATTTTTCCGGGGATTTTCGTTAGGTCATTATACGAGCGACACTCTCGACTCCTCTTGGGCGTCTTGACTAATTCCAATGTCTCATTCCATCCCGTTATTAAAACGAGATTTATTTATTTATTTATTTTTCACTCTCAACGGATATATACACGAATGTTTTGAAAAACATTTACATTTTCATTTGCAAAGGTAAATAATGTTACTGGTCAGTTAGAAGCATGAATTATTGTTTAATTAAAATGTATACAGTGGATTTCCTGAAATATGGATACTTCTATTTTATCTCTAATCTATATAGCGTCTAAATTTTTAATCCGAATGGCCATTTGCGTTACAAAATGCCGTTTATATATGGCATCTGCCCAGAATTTAATGTCGAAAAAACAATCATAATTGGTCAATTACCTGTCTGCAATCTCAATCTTCGCAACTGACAAACGCGAAAGATACATGGTTTTCAAGCACTCCCATAAAATTAGAATCATCGAAAATTCTAGAATAATTTCCGATGGCAAACGCCTTACCAATAAAATCAAGCATCGATCTAAATACTTGCATGCTTCTCAGTTATATAATGATGAAAATGAAAAAACTGTAAGTCATTATAGCGATTTTTAAATTTATTGCCCCCGAAATATTATACAAATATTTTCAAACTTCCACGAATTGTGACGCGATATGTAAATCATACAAATTTACGGAATGATTTAATTTAGTTCTGCACAAAAATATATAATTCGATAATTTTTGTTAATGATGAACATACTTTTATCGTAAATCGTGACAGTTCTTTTTACAAATTTATAATGTATACGGGGAACAGAAAATTTAATGTTGTAATTTATTGAACGTTACCAGAGCAGTGACTAGTTACATTGGATTTTTATGATACACATTAACAGTATGAATGTTATATAAAATGATCACAGATATTTAGAACATCTTGAAGTTCCATGATGGAAATATAAGATATTTTATGAATTATATTTTAATATTAAAATAGTAGAAAATAAGTTACTACTTTTGCATATGATAATGGTGCAATTTACTTATTTTATGATGAAATTTTTCTACTATAAATCCATCGCATTTCATTATTAAACTTTTATTTGATAATACATATATTTGTTATACGTTAAAAATAGATCTTAATACGTCTCTATTATTTTTATTAATACATTTTCTGTCATCATTAAATATCTAATGAAATGTACATTCTCTTTACGAACAGTATTATTATTATTATTAAATTAAAAGGAACAATTATTTAACGTTCTGTAATTAATTTAAGACTAGTAATGAATAACGAGAAAAGTTTGATATACAAATACTTTAATATACGTGTGAATATTCAAGTGATAGAGAAATCGAAAAAAATCTAATTAATGTGACATTGTATTGTTTGTTATTATCAATAAACCTTCTTTTTTAAATTATTACTAATGATTCCAAAAGACCTTATATTTAATCCGCAAATATAAATCCGTCAATCAAGAAGCGCGAAAGCGCGGCGAAGGCAAGTTTATATACTTATTTTGATTTTGAAATATTTTTATTTTTATAGCGATTTAGTATAAAATTAATAAATGTTTAAAAGTATCAAATTTTTCTATGACATGAAAAACGGACAAAATTTTCCACCAACCACTTACATACATTTACTAAAAATATCCAAAGAAAAATTGCTTCGTCCCACTGACTTACAATTCAATCGTTGAGAAAAAATTGCATGCATTTACTATATTCCTCTTGTTGCTAAAAACGTAAAATTCAAATTAATGTAGTCAAAAAAAGACTAAAACAAATTAGTAAGTTTAATTTATACTTTTGATATATCGTGCTTAACGTTTTCTCTTCTCTTTGACAGTAACGTGATCTCATTCTCTAAATCTCTAAGCTAAAATAGAAAATTTTTATGATTTTTTATGTAAAATATAGCACAAACATTTTGCTTTATTAATAAACAGTAATTTACCTCCGATTCAGTCTTTAATACATCTGTTTTCAAATCGTTTATTAATTTTTTTTGAAGATTTCTCAATGACGACTTTTTAGTATATGCTAATATACTCTTTTTTAATGATTTTGCTTTTCTATTGGATTCCGTTGACTAAAAGAATGAGTATTTCATTCCATTAAATCAGATTACTGTTTATTAATTATTGCAAATATTAAACTATTCACTATTGGTTTATTTACAAATTTAGTATATAAATTGAACGTACTTCTCTTTCTTTGCTTTTCAAATTTTCTTTGAGGTCGCTAATTTTCCCATGAACATTCTGGTGACAAAATTATTCGTAGAAGTTATTTGTATAGAACTAAAAGATATTTTTATAAAATGTACAAACCTCAACAGTATCATTTGCTAGTATCTGAAAATAATTACGAAATATAAGTTTATAACGGTATGCAATGTATTGATAATCTTTTAATACATAACTCAGGTACTCACCGACTTTTTTAAATCTTGTTTGTGGCTTTTATACTGAAATAATAAAAAAAAAGTAATTGTGCTAAATTGTTATTTTATTTAAGAAATATATTAATAAAAATGATTTAATTAAAGAATGTTACCATAACCATCAGAAAAGTAGAAATACAAACGACGACAAATAGAAAAATCCAAAGTATTTTTATTGCACAACACTTCAAAATGAATGGCCATATAGCACTGTAAATTTGAATTGTCATTTTAAAGGCGAGTAAGAAATTAATCATAGAAAAATATAACCACTAAATTTTGCCCCTATAAAACTTATTGAGCTTTGACGGTGGTTAAGTTCACACGTGTCCGCGCTTTATTAAAAGACAAATGAAATCCTTAATATATACACATATATATAGTTTCATAAACGGATAGAATAATTTTAATGAAATCTTATAATTCGATTTCTAATGTTTACTTTATCTCTAATTGTGTAATTTAAAAAAAAACCTGAAAAAATTTATTAAGATTCCAATATTAGAATTTATCCAACTGTGCTTTTACTTGAGTTTTTTAATTTTGCCGCCATAAGAGCACAGCAGACGACGCGCGCAGCTTGCAATTAACACACGTATATATAACAGCTGACTTTATAAATAGCGCGAGTTTACGCGTTTCCCTGCTCCGCACCTCTCCGATGCTCGAGTCCTCGAGTTTGAGAGAAAAGTCTGCAATTATGTGTGTGCCGACAGCGAGCAGGAGAACCAAACAGCTATCCAGAGTGCAAAAATAAACAGAGTTTTCATTCAAGTCGAGAATCGTCCAAAGTCTGTGTGACACTGACAAGTATCGCTGCGGCTGGTTCGCAGCTGATAGGTATAATCACCAGTCAATTTAATGCTTCGCAATTTACGTCTACAATGCTTGCGCAGTTTTTCACCAAAGTCATCGTCGACGCTCTTCGATCAAAAGTTACTTAGCGCCAGCCTAACCTACGATGGGAATCATCGTTCGACGCACAATGACATCAGCGAATCGGTACTCCTGCCGTCGCAGTCGCAAATCGTCATTGCCGGCGCCGGCATTGTGGCCAACTCCGTGGCCTACCACCTCGTGGCCAGCGGCTGGAGCGACGTCCTGGTGCTGGAGCAGGAGCACATCGGTGCCGGTAGCTCGCACTTTGGCTCAGGCACGCTTGGCCTCTTCAAGCCCATAGCTCACCGCAACCTCATATCCTACAGTATCAAGCTCTACCGTCAGCTGGAGGAGATGGGCTACGACATTGGACTGAGGCAGTGTGGTAGTATTAGCCTTGCTCAGACTAAGGACAGGATGATTGCACTGAGGAGGAGGATGGCATACAATGTACCCACTGGTCTACACTGCGAAGTAAGGATTTCAAAATAGGGGAAATGGTGTTTGCATGGTTATGAGCAGGAAAGTTAACAACTTGTTCCAAGGTTTTAGGTAAGGAAGAGCTGAAAAGAATGCATCCATACCTGCATGTGGATGATCTTGAAGGAGCAGTCTGGGTGCCTGAAGATGCAGTTGCTAACTCGGTAGCCATCTGTGAAGTACTGGCCCATTTGGCGAAAGAAGGAGGTGCTCGTTATGTAGAACAGTGCAGAATAGAGGAGGTTTTTACTGAGAATGGGGCTGTTAAGAAAGTTAAAACTGACAAGGGTTTTGTTGATTGTCAATATTTTGTAAATTGTGCAGGGATGGTAAATATTGTGTTTTTTATTAATTAAATTTTCAATTTATGTGACTTTTCAAGACGATTAACTTTGTATTTAGTGGGCTAGAGACTTGGGACTTAGATGTAACCCACCTGTAAAAATACCTGCTTATCCAGCAGAACACTATTATGCAATTGCAGCTCCCCCATCTTTGGAGACAACATTGAATTTGCCTTGTATTCGTGATTTTGATTCCTACTCTTACATGCGTGAATGGCAAGGTATGACTAGTTTCAAAAAAGCATCTAAAACCATTGTGATTTTGAAAGTAGTAAAAAATAACACTTCTTACAGGTGGAATTTTGGCTGGCTGGTTTGAGCCAGAAGCTAAACCTGCATTTGAAGGTAGAAAAATTCCTCTATCTGATTGGAAAAAACATGTGAAAGTTGATACTAATCACTGGAGATCACTTTGGGAAAAAATTGTACATAGAATGCCCATTCTCAGTGAGGTCAAAGAACCCTTTGTTTATAACTGTCCTGACAATTTTACTCCTGATGGTAGATGGATTTTGGGTGAAAGTTCTGATGTAAAAAATTATTATGTAGCTGTTGGAATGAATGGCAATTCTCTCCAAGGTAAGTTTAACAAAATTTTAAAAATAAAATTCAAATTAATTTGTAATTCGATTTTTGAGAATATGTTTATTCAAATGGCTGTGTTAAAGGTGCGGGAGGGATAGGCAAGGAAGTTGCCGAATGGCTGATTCATAGTGAATCTACCCAAGAATTACTACCGTTTAACGTGCAACGGTTCATGGATTTACATACCAATAGGCAATATTTGCAACAAAGAGTCCGCGAGGTCGTCGGCCGCAATTACGCGATCCTCTATCCTCATCAGTGCGAGTACAAATACGCTCGGCAATTGCGATGTTCGCCATTGTACTCTGTTTTGGAAGAACGAGGTGCTATTTTTGGAATCAAAATGGGTTATGAAAGGCCTTTATATTTTGATTCAACTTATAAAAGTACGATATTATTTAACCATATTTTAAAAATCCATCCAGTTATTACTTGTTAGTTTCAATTAATATTTTTTTTATTTAGGGGGTCACAGGAAGCCAGTTATGCCACCAGGAAGCTTTTATAAACCGAAATTTTTTGATTTTATGAAAGAAGAATTTCAAGCTTGTCGCGAAGGTGTTGGCATAATTGACATGAGTTCTTTCTCAAAAATAGAAATAAAAGTAATTTCATCGAATAAAAAATATTTTTAACAAGTCATAATTTTGATAAAAAAAAATTTGTTATTCTTTTCAGTCAGTTGGTTTGGAAGTTGTTGATTATTTACAAAAATTATGCTCAAGTGACGTGAATTTGGCAAACGGTAGCATAACTCACACGGGTATGCAGAATGAAAGAGGCGGATACGAGAATGACTGCATGCTCGTCCGGCAAGCGGAAAACAGTTACTTCATGGTATCTCCAACGTTGCAACAGACTCGCATTTACCAATGGATGTCGAGGTAAAATCGTACAAAAATATCATATCGTTTGTACATTTCCTTGATTGCTTAGCAAATAGTTTTTATCCAGGCATTTACCATCTGACGGATCAGTGGGGTTGAACGACGTTACATCAAAGTACACAGTAGTCAACGTGATTGGACCAAAAGCCACCCAGCTGCTCTCGGAACTTTCGAATTCGGACCTAAAGCTGTCACCTTTTACTTACAAGGTAAGTAGAAAAAAACATATAATTTTTCAATTAGAGTTACCAAAAAAATAAAATAATCAAATAGATGTGCAATGTCGGCTACGCGTCGGACGTGATGGCGATGGCGTTCACGCACACGGGTGAGCCGGGTTACTGTCTTTACATACCATCCGAGTACGCGCTCCACGTGTACGCCACCCTGATGGACGTCGGCCGTGACTACGGGGTGCACAATGTCGGCGTGCTCACACAGCGATTCATGCGCATCGAGCGATTCATACCCTTCTGGGCCGAGGAGCTCACGCCCTTCGTCACGCCCTACGAGGCGGGCAGCGGTTACAGGATCAACCTCGATGTAAGTATTGAAAACATTCGACTCGTTCTGTGATTTTTTAGTTGAGTAGTGACTGAAAGGATTTGTGATATGTTTGGTAGAATAAGCCTTGATATTTTCTTCATCGTCATTCTCCCAAAGAAAAGAGAACTTTATTACTCTACTATTACGTAAGATATCATGTCGCGTGCTTTATTGTTTGTCATGATACGATACATTGCTACGGTATAAGATTGTATTGGTAAATTTTAATATGCTTATAAAAATATTTGTTAAAATGGAAATGACAAGCTTTTTTGTATATTCAGCGTATACTTTTTCCGTTATGGAAGAAAATACTTATAAAATTATTGAATTACAGAAAGAATACTTCATTGGTAAATTTGCTCTACAACGACAAAAAGAACAAGGGGTATCGAAAAGACTGATATTATTTGTTATTAACCATCTGGACATTAACAAAGACGTCTGGGCTTGGGGTGGAGAGCCAATTTATCGCAACGGTGAATTCGTCGGAACTGTCACGTCAGCTGGGTATGAATTTTAACTTTTTTTTTAAATATTGACGATTTGGAGGTTTTGATTTTTGAATAATTTTGCATTTGACGCTATTAATTACAGGTATGGATTTAATACAAAAAAATTAATTTGTCTCGGTTTCATCGGACAACCCGGTTACTCACACTCGCAAGACGAAAAAAGAGTTGTAACGAACGAATTTATTATGGATTCGCGGGCGCACTATGAAATTGATATTGCTGGTCATCTATTTCCAATGACGCCGCATATTCATCCCCTTTCTTTGCCGACTAATAAAAGCAAAAAGTACATACCAACGCCAGTTTTGTCTTATAAAAGTGAAATTTCACACTGAAATGCAATATCTAAAATTTGGAGACGGCTTTGCTCTTCAAAAGAACGTACATGGTAAAACTCAAGAGGGAATTATACTTATTGCGTTTTTAACTGTAGTTTTAAGAGAGTTTGAAATATCTAGTCATCTAAGTATCTAGTCAAGATCCAATGAAGTGAACTATTATTTAAAAATCGTGTACAAACTTTTATCTGTCATATTTATATTTCAAAACTTAATTTTATAAATTTGATATACTTATATAGTAAGTAAAATATATAAAATAATATACCTTAGTATTATAATATAATTAAAACTTTTTATTTAAACAGTTATTAATTTTCGAGCGGTATAATGAATATTTTTATCTAAATATTGAAGAAAATAATTGTTCTTTTGTATTAATTGTCTCTACTTCTTGTCTGTTTTATTATTATTTAAGTTAAATATTCACTAAAAGTCGCATGTTTTGCACTAGCTGAAAGCGATTAATTTCATTCAAATTTCAATAATTCATGTAATTCAACTAATACTAATCTTAATCGACTATTTATATCATAAATATCATACATTGACAAAAAGAAATTATATATTTGGTGATAAAATATTTATAAAACAAATAAGTACATTGGAGAAAACCTGTACAAAGAGTAACTGTTAAAATGATTTTGATTTTTACACAAAAGTTAAAGTTAGTTTTTTGACACCATTACTACTATACATGCAGTATTTTGGTGAAAATATACATTATAAATTTTTGGAAACCACTAAAAGTACTTAATAAAAATATTTTTTTGGGAGAAATACTAGTTTATTTACTGTGAATGTTACACACGAAGTTTTTTAGTAAAGTGTAAAATAAATCAATATTTATATTTGTTTTGTACACCTTAAAATAAAATATGTGTATATTTTCTCGAATGAAATAAATTTGATTCAAAATAACGTGAAAAACTAACAGAATACAATTACTAGAATCATTCTTTATAAAATTATTTTACTGTATCAATCGGAATTTAAAAAAGCATGTATGTTTTTCAACAAATATATTGCAGTCACACTATTACGTTCAATATTGAAAATTTAACTATACCAAGTCAGATTATATTTATTAAAATTTATTCATAGCAAATGCGGTTATACAAAGTTCAGAAAGTTCATAATTAAAAACTTTTCAGCAAGTTGCTCAAAATATTATAACTATATACATTAATGTGACAACAAAGCTTAAAAAGCAATCACTTGATTTTCTGTTGCCGTAAAACTTCATTTTTAACTATTCCTTAAATTGGTTTGTTTCAAGTTTTTTATTTAAATCATGTTTAATTTAATTGCTTGTAGCATTAATGAAACATGACTTGCACTGAGCATTGCAGCAAACAAATTGTACAATTTCTAAAGACATGTTTTGAACTACGTGCACCACTTGTTAATAATTTAAAAAATACAAAGGACATCTTCTATGTCATAGAATATCACAGATGTCCTACTTTTTTCAAGTAATCCAAGTAATCAGTGGTTCAACTATACAACTGTCCAAGCTTCACTTACTTCATCAAGTTTTTTAACATGTAAAATCAAAAAAAGCTGCAATTCGTAAACATTCCATAAATTGAATAGATAATATTTATCTCAAATAATCGTTTGAACATTATCTCTTAAAGATATTAATGTTCGTTAATTTATATTGAGTAAACTTGGTTAACTCTAATAATCTCAACGAACTAATTTTTGAATGAACAAACGATTTCAATAAATTTTTTATGGTTGAGAATATCTTTATCTCTTTTTGCTTTAGGTGACATTTTCTATTCTCACATAATAACTTTCATTTCATTCAGCATTTTCATTTTTCTTTGATTCTTATTTATAAAATTCATCCTGGAGTCTGACCTTACGCTGCCCACTGTTCTAACTCTTTTAGATCATCATCCTCTTCTTGTTTTTGTTCTAAAAAAAGCATTAATAATAGTATAAATAATTAAAAAAAGAAAATAATTTTTTTATATATAACAAAATTTAATATATTACTTGTTTTCTTTACTGGCACATTTGGTAGAGCTGTTGCAGGAACAGCTGGAAGTTCATCTGTACTTTGTATGCCTAATAATTCTTTGTCTAATTCTTCTTGTTCTAATTCCTCTAACTCCTTTTCTAACTCATCTTCATCAATATCTTGGCCAAACGCAACTGGATTAGAAATGGCGTCAGAAATTTCCTTTGCGACATCTTGCTGTTCTGCAATATCGTCCATCATATCATGAACTTGGTCAACATCCCTGAAAATTTAGGTTTACAATTAAATAATTGTCAAAAAAATATTATATAAAAAATGTTTTGAAAAAAATGAAATTCATACATGTGTTGATGAGCAGCCTTTAGAGCATCTGCAGCATTCTTCATTGTCGTAAGGACAGCAGTATTTGTATTAGCACTTTCCAGTGCTTCTCTTTGCATCTCAATTGTGGATAGTGTGCCATCGATTTGTTGTAATTGTTTTTCATATCTCTTCTTTCTTTTCAATGCTTGAATTGCGGCTAAAATTATTTGAAATATATTAATCAAACATTTCTGATCATTTATACAAAAAAATTTTCATTGATAAAATATATATGAAATTTAACAAAGGGCTAGGTATACATAAAGCAACCTACCTATATATATATATAAAAATGTTTGACTAAAAAGTATTGGGTTTGAGTCATCAAACTGAAATTGCAACGTTGGAGTTGCAATAAAATAAATTATTGATTTCACTTCAAGGTTATAGTAATTAATATTAATTTTGGATTAAGGTTTAAAGTTTTTATAGTATAAAATAACTTTATAACAAAGGTTTCAATGAGATTTCTATTGTTCAATAACTTTAATTGTAAAAAAATTATCTTGTTGCACTCCAACGATGCTAACTTCAGGCTTATTCAAATTGTATGTTAATCTTTAAAATGTACGAATTCAATCAAATGTATATAAAATTTGTGTCAGTATAGCAACAAGTAATAGAAGAATAGGTTATAAGACTTATAGGCTATTACTATATTGTTTATATTCTTTTGACAAAATTTAAAACATAATTCACATTACATTATAAATTAGAATTAGTATAATTTTATACATTTTGATGACAATCAAATTGTAAACAACAAAGAAAAGTATTGATTTTTTCTAATTGAACGACTTAGAATAAAATTATTATTGTTAAAATAATGTGTACCAGTACACTTGTTTTTAAAAAGATATCCCTTTAACGAAAATAGTTTGGTTAATAGATAAAATCATCTTGTGAAATCTTATGATGATTCATTCCCTCTTTACTTGACAGCTGATCACGATCAAGGTACGGGGCAAAGAAAGAAAACGGTAATGCAGCAGAGCATGAGAAGGAAAAAAATGAGGAACGGCAACGAGAATTTGTAACCGTCTTATATGCAGAGGACGTCTTTCGCCGTGGGAGAAACACAACGACACGATATCAGTTGCGATAGCTATAAGCGCGCCTCTCGCGATTACAAAAGTACTATAGGTTCTCTTTCGTAAAAAGGTGAAACGTCAGAGCTCGAGGGTATATAGGAGCAAGTACCTCGCTTGTTCTTGGTGCCGTGCTTCCTGGCGAGCATTATCTCCTGCTCGATCTTGCTCTCGAGGAAGTCCTGCTTCTTGACGAGCATCTCCTCGGTCTCGCGGAGCTTCTGTATCGCCTCGGCGGTCGTGGGCGCGGGCGCGTCCTTCTTGCCGCCGAAGACCTTCGTGAAGAAGCTCATTATCGCAGGGTCTCTTTCTCTGGTCGGGTCTGTCTGTCTCGCGCGCGCGCACTGTTTACACGCACCTGGGGCGTCTTCTTTGAAGCACACGCGCGCGCGCACACACTAGGATAACGACGAGACTGCTACTTATACTACGCACGAGCACTATGATCTAATCGCGTCGCGGGACGTGGGGGTGGGCGGCGGTACGCGCGTTCACGAGCTCCTTCAGGAGGACGATGACGACGGAGACGACGATCGGGGGACTGAGTTGCGACGACCGCTACCTAGGCGATGCGCCATACTCCGCGAGCGCGGTCACTGTGCGTGTGCGTATGTGTGGCTGGGAAACCTGTCGTACCGACGCGGACGTGAGTCAGACTCGCGCGAGATTGAAGTGGTATCGAAAGAAAGAGAATTTTTGCAGGGGAAGGGACTGTCGGCACGTGGTGCCCTCATCGCTATGTCGCCGTCAGCTGTGCCCGCGGTGGGATCTACTCAAGTTCCGCTGGTAAAAGCGTACTTAAAAGCGTATGGTAGTTAGGTATAATACGTACCTCTGGAAGAAAACAAAAGCGAGGTGGCAAGTAAGAATGTTGGTTTATAAGTACGTCTATTATATAATTTCGTTTATGCCAGCTATGCAAAATAAAAAAATCTTCGCCGATTCAATGGCAGCTAGCAATTAGCTTCCCTAAACTATATATTGATTTCGAAAATAATTTGTTTTACGCGAGCCTCCAGGTATACGAAACAACATTAATTTTTTATATAGTAAATTTTTATTATTTTAAGATGGGATTTAAGAAGGGATTAATAATGTATCCCTTTGCTTAAGATTCGCATGAAAGTAAGATTAAACAAAAATTTCGTTCTCATTCATAATAAGTAAAATACTTTTGCATCTGTAATTTACCTAATTCGACTCAAAATCAGCCGTTTTAATTGTTATATAGTATACATTATAATTTTAAAAGTCCCTTTATTTCCTTTATAGTAGAGCAGATCCTTCGCGGGAAATGAATTTTAACGCCGCTTTGAAAGTCGATTTCTGCTATCTTATTAAATTATTAAGTAAAATATAAGTGTAATTAAAAATATATATTACTTATGTCGACTGTAATTTATACTATCCACTGATAAAAGTATATATATATGAATTATATATTATATAATTATATATATTATATAACATATATAATAATCTATCCACAATATAGGTATAATAAAAAAGTAAGAAAATAATTAAAAATACGTCAAAGGTAATGTAGATACCAACATAATTTTAGAACGTCTACATCTTTTAAAAATACTAAGAGAATTGCTCCAGAAAAATTTTGAGTATAGATTTTACATATACGGAGCGCCTGACAGACCTGCTTTTCCAAAAACCTACTCAGAATTTATTTAACTAAATAAAAACCGCAATGTCGGTAAGTAGGAACCTGTACACGGCGAAAAATTGGCAATCAGATTGCCCTTGTTTATAATCACCCCCGTAGAATCTGAAATAAAAACTTATTTTAAAACCTGAAAAAAGAAATATTGTTAGCAAAGGACAACCTGACTGCCACCCCCCCCCAAAGTGCCTCCCCCCCCCCCACCACCATTAATATTAATATTAATTAATTAAATTTATAAGACTGTAAGACCGATGGAAAAATTCTTATCAGTGAATTATTTTTATAGTTGCACTGCGACATACTCGACATGTGGGATTTTCAATATTTTAAATAGTAATTTTTATGATTATCATAATTAATTTTACTTTTTAAATAATAATTTTTATTGTTTTTGTAACAAATTTCACTATTTGAACCAGTACATTTTATGACTGCTTCAAAAATAATAAAAATTACTATTTAAAATAGTGAAAATCCCACATGTCGAGTGTATTCCAGCGCTACTATAAAAATAATAAATTTTACAAAGAAATTTTTCTCCATGCATTTGTATAATTTTGATCTAGTTTTAAAAAGAGGATATCTTATGGAAATGTTAATAGAATCACTGAAAAAGTACTTTTGAACATAGTATTTATATATACGAAGCGCCTGACAGAATTATTTTTCCAAATAAACGTTTGAATATTTATTTATGAAATAATGAAATTGGATTAATTTTGGACCTAACATCGCCTTTGATTGTAATTCCCTGAAAAATAAATATTCTTTTACAAGACAAAGCTTAAATTTTAGCTTTTATTACTTTTTACTTTTATAATCATTTCATTTTCGTATCATTATAATACTTGTGAGTTGACAGTTAATAAAAGAGACATTATTCTTTAATGAAATAGAGCATTTTTGAGATTAGATTGTCCATGTCTCAGAAAAGGGTACATTTGACGGAATTGTGAGCACTGCGCTTCATTTTTAGATATAGCAGTATTCGACTTTCAAACCCCCACCAAAATCCATTTCCCGGAGGGTGTGCAATATTATATTTATTTATTTAAACCAGAGTAGTACATGTTGTATTACATGTTATTGCTTACTTCAGGACATAGTATTCCACTATTAATAATTTATTTGGTCCACAGTTGAATTTCTCACCGCTACTGGAAAGTTAAATTTTTATTTATTTTTTTTTTCTTTATATTCTATAATATATTAGTACCAATCCATATTTTTAGCTTTTTCTTATTATAATTTTTTCCGATATCTAGAACTTTTGAACTCTAGAAGATTTGGATTAGATTTCGGAAGACAATTAAATACTTGTATCACTCTGACATAGTTATCTTTGTCACTAACAATTTTCGAACACTTTGGTGGTATTATAAGTTTATTTCTAGTTTTGCTAGTCGATGTTATAAGTATAAATTCTGCAGTTCGTTCTAATGATACGTTACACATTCGTAAGGAAAAATTTGTTTTGTTTTAGATTCAAAGGGTTGTCTTGATTAAACATATTTTGGTTTATAATTTTTAAAATGCACTCTATACCGCAGAATTTCAAATCGATACTCTCCAAATCGTTTGAGAATGGCATTTGAATTAAATTATGGATTACATGGTTTATAAAATTTGTTTTATTAACAAAAGTTTACATGTATATTATACCTATACTTAAGAAATTTGTAAAAAAAATTAATTAAATTATTTACATCTTCCCGTAACATTTTTATAATTTCTTTTTAATACTGATTATTATATATCAAGTCTTCTAAAAGTGGTTTCATTGCTATTGGATTTTCAGCAGGTACCTGTATAAAAATATAAGTATTAGTATATCAACTACTTATCCATAAAGATATTTCAAAGTGGTTTTATTATTTATACGTCATAACAGTTAAATCAATTGTGTTTATAGAGCAAAGTAATCTTTCAAAATTCCACGACTTTTAAAATGAAACCCGCTAAAAAAAGAAAGAATAATATTTGCAATGATATTTACCATATGTCCAGATCGGTTTATCCAGTAAAATTTAAAATTTTTATACCCCCTAGAATATCCTTCAATGATGCCGTCAACGACTAGCGGCAATCTGGGAGCATTCAACCAGTTGCGGGAATATGTCCATTTCATGTTTTCTACCCACTTTAGCGTACCTACAAAAACATGATCGGTTAACGATAAATTTCCTTTAACTTTATAAAATTATTTATATTACATGTTATATATTCGAACCTGGTGTACTGATAATAAGATCGAGTTGACCATTAATAACGAATACTTTAATATCGGTTTCATTTAGAAGGCGTTCCACTGAAAAATAAAAGTTGTAATCGTAGTTTTTTTTAACTATACTTCTACCCGGAAACACAAACGCTTCACAATAAAACAGTTTCGCGCAAAATTCTCACCATGATGAACGACGTGTTTCATGGAATCTTCGTCAAGCGCTTTCGCAACTGACGACTCCTGAACTGACCAATCGTTCTTTAACTTCAAAGCGCTCTTCACCTTTTTCATAATGTTTTGGAGCGCCTCTGAGTATACGGAGTCATCCATCATCGCTATAAGGTAATAAACACGTTCCTCTATTATTTTAGTCATAGTTTAAAATTTTAAAAAATAGATACTTGGATAAATTTTGAAAAAAAAGTTCTTACAAGACGAATTGAGCCTTTGAACAGAATAATGTGGATCTACTCTTTTAATGACGTTATAACGATCAACGTGATAGGTGAGGTTTTGAGTGAGGTACTCAATTTCACTTCCAAGTGCTACAGCTTTCATCCAATCACCGGCTTTAGTTGCTTTTACATACTCATTGGCCGTATAGTCCATTAGTTTATATCCAGCAGTGTCTATCATTCCCTTTAAATAATTAATACTTACAATTTTAGCAAAAAGCACAATAAACGATAATCTACTTGATTATTATCAATTAAAATTTAGAATACAGAATATCTCAGTTTATTTAACAAATTTTTGGAAACAAAACCTTTTGTATTTCATCCACACAAGTATGATGAATTTTTATAAATGTTTCTATAAATGTTGGAAGATTAAATAAACTTTAAATATCTAATAAGTAACTATGGCTCCATCATTGTATCTATTATCTATTATAGTAAAAATACGAAATATAATTTACGTTTAGAGAAGAATTGTTCTTATAAAACTTATACTTCTTAGGAGCCTGCTCTTTTAACAATATTAAAAAATAGTATATTATGCACCAAGGACGCAAAATGTATCATTCTTGGTGTGACCTTTGGGCCGAGCGTAGCGAGGCCGCCAAAGGTCGCACTTGGGGGAATGTTACAGCTTGCGTCCGTGGTATAGAATATACAATTTTTTTGTTCGAAGGCCTCAAAAATGTGTATTTCGCGGCCCGTATAGAGGGCACAAAATACTAAATGTATTTTGCGGCCTCGGCCTTACATTTAGTATTTGGCGACCTCTCTACGGGCCGCAAAAATTCATTTTGCGGCCTGAGGACAAACAAATACTTTGTTGTTCAGAAAATTAGAAGTCTTTATTTATTTATTTATTTCATCTCAAGTCTTGAAGTCGAAGCATTATTTTTGTAAGGGGGTGTGTGCGGTATCATACTAATCCGCAAAAGTACTTCCCTACTGAAAAAGCTCATCTGATAATCAACTGATAATCATGTGAAGATCAGGTGAAAATCATGCCAAAACGTCACTTGATTATCAGCTGATTTTCA
>JAPYZP010001439.1:0-42195 GCA_030522985.1 Torymus sinensis | reverse complement strand
TTGTTTTATCATGATGAATTCTCGTGGAAAAGAAGGATTGGTTCTATTCTGTTACCTAGTTTATGATTACACGATGATAGATATTTGTTAAATCGGAAAATCAAATAGATCGAGACAAAGATAACCGTAACTCTTGTATACCAAGCAATAAATTCCAGATTTTCCCTCCGCGACATAAATTATTCGAGAAAATCCAATATTTTTATTCCCAACGTAACGATGCCAATTAATAATATTTTCTATACAATATCCCCCTCGCTCATCCAGCAAAAAAGTCCCACGACCTCGTGACTTCTATCGCAAGTATCGCGTCCACTTCGCGGTACTCGTCCTCGATCTTATCTCAGCGCGCAATTAATCGACGAACAAGACACTCATCGGCAATAACGGCCATCCTCCCTCCCTCCCCCTCGACTCTGCAACGACGAAGAAATAAAAAAAAACTCTCTAGCAACGCCATTTTTCCCCCGAGCCGCGCTACGACTCGTTACGTCACCAAATAAAGAGAAGAGGATTCGCGAGAGAGGAGCCATTGTCATTAGACGCGAATCGTTACGTAAGGGCTCGGTCGCAGTACATAAGAATCCTTCTCTCTTTCTCTTGCTTCGTATCCCTAGAGCACAACGGGCCCGCTCTTCTTGGGGTTCGAGAGCGCGATAGAGAGTCTTTCGCTCTTCGTTTTTTTTTATGTAATGACTCTCAGCGCGCGCTTTAATATTGAAGGAGCAGCTGTGGGACTGCGGGCCCCGTTCCCCTGCGCCGTTGTTTTGAGAATCAATCGGGGGCATTGTCAGCCGTGTTTGACGGTCGCAGAGGATGAAGAGCCTTAATTGTTCGAGGCGACCGTGTCGTGACCGAATTGTTAGTGGGAACATATCACGTTAAGCGTGTAATTGCACGTGTAAGTACCTGATGGAACTTTTTTTTCCACGGTGGACTTGTAGTTTGATGTTTGTTTTTGAGAATGGGAGAAATTTGGTACCTGCGGAGAAGATTTAGGAGCCGATGTTCATCTTGTTAGCTTGGATGAATGTCTTGACAGGGTTATTGTGCTACAATCTATTTCAAAAGTTATAATTCAGTATGACAAACATAATGAAACTTCATTAGTTTTCTTTTAATACGTGATTTCCAAAGCTTGCATAGGTACTCGAATTCAATTTTAGCAGACATACTGAACAGTAAATCGTTAACCATTTCTATAGATAATTATAATGTATCGAAGTTATAAGGCTAAAAACTATCTTTTGGCAGAGTCGATCCCAAACTCTTTACATACAATGTAAAGGCTCTTTCATGAAGGGAAATTTGAATGTGCTAAATACACATAATCTATGTAAAGGTTCGGTCAAACCAATGAGGAGTTTCCATGCATATAATCGTGTGGGGAAATACGAGTCGTGTATATTGATTGTATGTATCTTTGATTAAATACGTCCACAAACGCTACAAATGTATATCAAACTGTTCGTATGTAAACGTATATGTATATATACGAATTTGTATATTTGGCTATAGGTATATCGTCAAAAGTACTTGTGATAATAATTTTAGTTATACTCATTTATCGTTTTTATTTTGAATAACTTGATATTTATATATGTTACAAATTTATGTCACGTGTTATGGAGAGTAATGAGAATAAATTATCAGATAATAGACAGCTTATAATTTGACATTTGTAATTGCCCTGTAACGTCTATGACCATGAAGAAATATCGTGTACATAAACAAGCCGTTTGTTAGAAGAGATGATCTTTTCATTTGCATTTAGAAATATTTCCAATTATTATTTTGAAAGTTATAGATGTTATTCAATACTATTAGAAGCTTGAGCAAGAGGATCATAAAGTATGCATACATGAATCACGATCGAAAAGTTAATAGTTTTTGTTAATAATAATAATCCTAACGGTCAATATTTGCTTCTATGCAAAAACACATAAATATTTAATCAAATGTAATGTTACATTGGTAATTTACAAAAGCCTGTGTTTAACCTTTCTCAACCTTTGCTTATGCATATTTATTCTTAATTAATATAAATCTTGCATTTATTGAAATTTGATGAGAGTACGTCAAACACAAAGCTGAAAGTGCCTGTATTCATTCTCTGCACTTTAATCAACTGCAAAATAAAAATCTTTCAGCCTTTGCGAATAAAACAGTATATTTCATTCAAACCATAATCACGAAATAATCTTTCAATTAAATTAAAAATTAAACTTTCATCTGAAGATACGCACATGACGATATCAATTACAGCAGACAATGAAGACATAAAAGTCATCCGCTTGACAACACCTACCCTATACACAATCGTAAATCCATCATTCCTATAAAACAATCTGAATCCACCTCGCACAGGAACTTCCCAAAAGCCGAGCCATCATCCATCCTCCATCAATCCTCGCCACCACGCGTAGCCATACACACGCAGACATATCACTCGGCGCAGTACCACACGCACGACCCATTAGGAAAACGGCGCTTTGTGCTAATCTTACGCCCATAACTCGCAACCTGCGCGCTTTCCCTCTCTCTCCACATTTTTCCGAAAATTAATCCTTCCTCCCCGGGGGGCACGACTGTACACTATGCGACGACGCAAAGTGCGGGAGATCCTCTCTGCCTCTTTCCCTCTCTTCTCTCTCTTCTCTCTCTCTCTCTCTGCGAGAGAGTTTACATAAGATCCGTGCGAACGCGTCGCGTGCACTTTTAACGCTTTCTCCTTTTATCGGTGTGATGGGACTCGCACCGCCATTTTTTCGCGATGCGCAGTCGTTCGCGCGTGTGCTTCCTCGTCGATTTCCGCCCAACGCCCGGGCGATTGTTGCTACGGGAGGGGGGCGAACGAAGGAAGACACGGAAATGGAACGGAGAAGGTGGTATTGCGATTTTTTATGGGACGTTTCCGAGAAATTAGAATGTATAATAGAAATTGCCGAGAGCGCGACGCGCGTTCCTCGAAGATGTAGTATTATCGTTATAAAACTGTGTAATGTCAGTGGAAGCAATGACAAGTGGATGAAGTGTATGGAATTGGAATTGAATAAGTAGTAAATATTTTCTCTTAAAATTATTTTTAGCATAAGATGCCGTTTAATTCAAGTACGTTTGTGTAATTTATATATTGCTTCTAGAAGTTTGAAAATAATTTAATGTAGAAAGTGACTTATACACAGGAAATTCGTGTTATTTTGCAAAATAAGTGCGACAGAAAAAGTGAATAGTAAAACATTCGTGATACAATATTCTTTATTCGATTCCTGCCCTACATCCGCTGCGGAATAGTGTGACCATTGAAAAAGGTGCCCTTTTTAAATATAGATAAATCCATCGAGTTAATTGCTCAAACATGAAAATCAATACGAACCTTAGAATCGTATTTATATAATAACGTATAAAATGTAAATTAATATAACGATGAAACTTTATTATACTTGCAATAAAGTAAAGAGCAGTTATATCGTTAATTAATAAATACTAAAATTTTATAATTCAAATCAAGGTAAAAAAGTAAATTACGACCTATAAAGGTCATTCCTCCCTGCAATAAATTCCTCCGAACAATTGATTCATCAATTACCCTGCAACCGCAAATTCCCCACCCAACATCCTCCGCGTACGTCTGAAAAAGTGAACCATACATCGAGCCGACACCCCTTCTACTTATGTACGCACTTTTTCTCAAAATTACGCTCACAATCGCACAATAGCCGCCGGCGGTGATCTCCCACCACCGAGCGACTCTCCCGAAGAGAAGCTGAATTGAAACGCGCTCACCTGCGCGACGCGTGTCGCAACTGCGCGCGCGAGTCTCCCGAACTACGCCACGCGCGCTCCTTTGTAATGCTAATCCGGCAATTACCCGCTTACACTCCGCAAGCGTGAAAGAGATATAGGTTAGGTTTGTGTATATATATACGTATGCCGCGCGGAGTATTAGTCCTTTGAGTATAAGTAACTTTGGGAGTTGTAGATATTGCGTATACAGCCCGTGCGCGCGAGTTATATTGCGCCGCTGATGACATATTCCTTTCGTCACGTCGAGGAATACACACGCGTGTAGTTTTGTTTTGCCGATGAATTGACTACTCGTAATATATTAAGTGCTGTAAAGCATTTCGAGGCGTGAATCGATCGTGTTGAGGTGCGGAAGAGAAAAGTATTAATTTGAGAAGATAAGTATATCGAGGGGATAATTAAAAATGGCTGATTATGGATATGCGAAGTAGAAATTGTTGCGTATAGAGCGATTAGCATGGCAATTGCAGTATTTAAATGTAATTTCTTTTCTTTTCTTTTCAATGATATTTTTTATGGACACTTTCACTGGCACGGTAATACTTAAAGGTAGTAGTTTGGGATACGAATTAATTTTCAATGCGTAATCGTCGCGTACTACAGGTGACGACAGTCTTTAGTGTTACCACTTATTTCTCTATCTATTATAATAAGTCTTTATTGTATAATAGGAGGGCGAAAGTATTAGTAAAATTTTTAGTGACTACTGCACTTAAATGGCTAATGGATTATTACTATCAAATCTTCTTTAATAAGAGACGTAAATAATAACAACATAATTTAGAGAAACTGTTCATGTGGAATTACTACTTTGGTCATAAAATAACAACTAATTACTGCAAGTGGACGATTAGAAAATAGATGTATTTAAAATCAAAAATATCCTTTGCAAGAGATGTCTCAATTATTTTGCTACGATAGTTTTATTTTTCTCAACAATAAGTAATAAGCAGCTTTCGTCAGTCTAAAATAATCGTCTCGCATTATTACGATCTTAGAAATTTAAATAAAGTTAAAAAGGCTGGACCACTTATTTCGTTTGATAATGACAAGGACTACTTTTAACAATTTACTAATTTTAAACTTGCAGCAATGTATATAATTTAATGATAATTATACGACGACGTAGAGCCCATAACAATTACTTCACAAAGGCTTAGAAGGAGCTTCTGAATAATTATGGCGATAGTTCTCTATAATTATAGCACGATTTTCAATTATGTCCCTCCTTACTGAATATTGATTTACGCATGATATTAAGGATATGTTGTGAATATTTATGGCTATTATACAAAGTATACTAAATATACATTGAAAATTTCATGTAGTCGTTAAACTCGCTTATAATAGAGACTAAATTAATTCAACTTTATGCAATATTCATATTTTATCAAGCAACATCATAATATAATAACATAATAACTTTTTATGAAATTTCTTATGAATTTTTAAGTTTTCTATAACAATTTTAGCTTCATTATCTGAATTTCACATAAATTCAACCATCAGACCAAATATTTCAATAAATACTCGAGGTATTATGCATATCGTCTAAGCCACAAAGCGTCATCCTAAAACCGATTCCCGCGCAATCATATGTCACGCGCGCTCTGCAATCGCACGCGCATATATATAGGGAAGGCCGACTATTTACAGGAAGCCGGGAGAAAGCCTCGTAGGAAAGGCGCTTAAGCTTTTGTGTATAGGCGCGCGAGCTTCATTAGCATTGAATCAAAGCGACGCACGCGCTGATTTTGGGTTGCGAGCATACGCGCGCGCACGGTTATAATATTGAAATTCGTAATTTTTAATGCTCGAAATTTCTCCGCTTGAGAATCATACGTTATTGTTAGTTGAATTTACGAATCTTCGAGCTGAATGAGGAGCCCCTCTCTATTTATATAATGGAGCTAGTTTATATGTGTATTATTTCGTTACGCGTGATGGTATATTTCCAGCTAGATTAGAGACACTTTAACGTATACAAGCGTCGAGTTAATTCGGAATTGTGCGTGAGTATTACGTAACGAGGAAATTGCGGGAGCTCTGCATTGTTAATATAATATAAATATTTCCTTAAGCGTGAATCGCGGTTTTGTAATTCCGAAAAATATACACGTTTTTAGTCGAGATGCTCTATAGGTACATGTTGGAAGAAGAATCTTCGAAGTCCTTCGAAAAGTTAAATTTATTACATATGATATGATGATATAATTTCTCTCGTTCGTGTATGTTTACACGTAAGAAATTAAAACTGACATTTCTGTTTTAGAGAGCAGCTTTGATAAATCTATTATAAATTTGGGAATGTATTTACCAATAATATGCGGTTTATATTCTGCAGCCAGATGTAGGGTCATTGGTTTATATGTATAAGGTCCTTAAACTTAATGCAATGCAAAATATCATTAACGATGAATATGATTAATGCATTGAACCTATTAATATACAGTGTATGTAACATTTGTATTTTATTACGATGAATTTAAAACTGCAGGACATAAAATTTAAATCAAAAAGTAGAAAGCCAACAAAACTCAATTCAAAATTTATTCTTCAAAAAGCTATTCGAAGTAGGTTTCTTTTTTTGAACAAAACGACCATGGCACTGTCGATTTTTCAACTCACAATGAAACAAGCAAATACAGCTGTCAGTTAATTACAAAACTTTGTTAATATGCTGGATGGATGACCGCTTGAAACAATACGCAGAAATATTCACAAAGCCCAACCGCAAAGTGTACATCACATACTCATTCGAAGAACTTCATTTCAAATTAGCCACGGCGAATAATTTCGCAACGGATCGTTAATTTTTTTTCAAACTCTTCTTCATTCCCACGGCAAGTTTCTTTTTTGCGCCTTCTCGCGCTTTGAAAGAGAAAAAATCGCGCGAAAAAGCAGCTGTCTCCGCGGCGATGGAAATTGCGAAGTCAGAAAAATCGACCAGCATCATGTCAAAGGGCGACTGAGAGGCTCTTTAATAATGTTATACTGGAGTAGATTACAGCAATGTAATGAGAAGCGTAACGACGTTGCTTGGCGTTAATAGAGTAAGGGTGGTTGCTTTTGAAAATTGGAGACTAAAGTTGGATTTTTAATGATGTCGTAATAACTTCTACTGAAGTTACTGTGAGAAGTCAAACATGATAACGCGAAGACTGTACTTTTAAAAGAGAAGTTATAAAAGGAAAATAATACATTTATGAAGTAAGTTCAATTACTATTTGAAGATAATTTAAAATTTGCTGAATATAATACTCAAATAAACTATGTAAATTTGAATGAGATGTATAGGTAATGTTAAGAGATTGCTTAGCAAACTCACTTCAAAATCATATATTTATAGAAGATTTTGCGTTTAGAATAATTCTGTTTGAAACATAAAGAAATCATACAGTAAAGACCAATATGAACTTCATTAAAAGCAAAAATAAGTAGAAAAATGCCAACTACGGTGAGACCATTACTTCGATACATTACTTAATATACATCTAACTAAAAAACAACAACACCCACTTTCCGTAAACATATATATACCTTCCGAAAACAGAACTACTTCAGAAAAAAGAATCGTTAATGGTGGCCAGAACCGGTACGTCTACCCTACAGTAGTATACAATTTGCTGATCAGTGGTTGACGACTAATTCCAACTACTTCTAGCTCGGAGCGAAATATTCATGATCAACACGTGACGTTGATGGATCGCGTACACTTCATACCTGCGGCAATTGTCAGCAAGTGCAATGGATGAGTCATTGGGTGATCGATAAAGTAGTTTTTAACCATTTCCGTGGCAGTGAAAAGATCTTTATAAAAATAGATAATATGGTAGGATTAAACGTGATTTTTGCTGGGAAAGTCTGTTATTGGAAAGTTTTAGCCAGGGAAGTTTCTTAAATACCATTAACCTCCGAGCGTACCCTTTAGTCAGATTTCTACCTTGAAGTTAGAACAACTCGAGAAGTTCGATTTAATGACCTACGGCATAATTCACTAAGATCGAAAAATTACCTAAACTCTCGTTGAAACTCGATAGGTATGCAGCAATCACCTATTTAAGCACTTACCTAGCGTTACTTAATTTTGATCATCGGCTGAAGTATTACACTGCTGCCCCATCAAAGTGCTAGTTCATAACATAGATTTAGTACAATCGACCCCCATCGTATCAAGTTCATTAATTTGTTCTGTTGAGTACAAAAAAGTTATGAATAATTTATCTCTCAACGTCCCATAAAATAACAATAGCTTATAAAAGAATACGCTGAATATTTAATAATTTGTTATAAATACAAAACCTGATACCTTCAAAAAAGACTTGTGTGTACAATACCCGTAAATATTCTTATTTATTTTTGCCACTATACTAAGAATATCGAATAAATTTAATTGAAAGGAATCCCCAACGAACTTTAATTGAAAGAAATTTCCTTCCTCGCAATAAGAATTGGATCGATGCAAACCTATGAAGAAAAAAGAAACCACTCTACCACCACACTAATAATAATTTTCCCCGACGTCCGCTCATAAATCACGCTAAGCCGGCCGACGTCTATATATGTATTATTATACACTCTGCCGGAGAAGGGCAAGGAACTCGGCTGAAAAATTCATCAGCCCCGGGGAAAGAATCCCGCTCGCTTATAATCCGATTATTCTCGCGGAGACAATGAGAAATCGCCATTAGCCGCGCTCACGCTCGCATATATTAATCAAACGCGCATTAATGCGGACGTTCGCGCCATCGCGCTCGTTATACCCCTCGCGCGCCAATTATGATCAGCGAAATTTAATAGGCGGGCGCAAGCGCGCGCGCTTGGCCCAAATAAATTCCATAGGCTCGAGCGCGCGGAAAAAGACCAACGACAGGATATCGTTCGCGCGATGAGGCTAATTAATTCGGATATTTCTTCCGCTCTGCCGGGCTTTTCGACCGTACAATTACCGCCCGAGGAGTGAAAATAACGCCGCCGGGGGGTGGTATTAATTTTAATTGGGGCCACTGGCACGCTTGTCGGTATACTTGTGCGCGAGGTTGCGGGTCGATCGGGATTAATTCGTTTCGCGAGAACAAGCAGAGTGTTTAATGAAAGGGCGTTTTATGAAAAGGGATTCACGCCAGAGCTGGTGAAATTTCCAAGTGCAATTTTTTTTTTTTTTGGATTTTGCGTTCATAAGTGAGCAGTAAATCCGTCTTCGTATTCGGCAGTAAAATTTTATGATAAGCGCGAATTTGAATTTCCACAGATAGGAGGTGGTAATTCATTTTAGGTGTATATCATACTTGATGATTAAAAAATTTTAAGCCAAGAATATTTATATACAAATATAAAACGCCGTAACTCTCTTCGTGAAAGGAGCAACAAGCCGGGCAACGTTACGGTTAAACCCGCATGCGCAAAAAATACACCTATGGTATATCCACTTTGGCTTCTCGCTTTCGGCTCGGTAATCGCAATTTACTGCCGGGACTTGACCCGGTAATAATAGCTGGCTTTACGGCGTCGAAACGCGCGCGCCCGCACACGCGTATAGGTATATCTCTCTGAAATTTTTCGCACTAAGTGGGATTACGCTATATATATATGCGCCCTTAAGGGAGCTTTTTAGCCCATCTTCAGTTCTCTAATCCCGCGTGCCTTTTTCAGACAAGTCGTTAAAAATGTCAAGTTATCCGCACCGACGCCCTGAAAATTTAGCCTAAAATTTTCAAATATACATAGTAAAACGTTTCACAAATTGCCGCTATTCCATGACTCCGGGGTAAAAAAGCTCAACTTCCGAAGTAACATGTCGGCTAGCCGCAAGTTCAAACCTCTGTTGACTTGCAAATGGCCAACACCAACGAAGTTCGATTGCTTCTCGCTGCTTGCTGCACGTATATTCCGTGCGAGAGAAGAAAACCACGAGAATGCGCAGAGCTCGAAAGAAGTCGGAAGAATACGTACATATATACGTATATTCACCAGCTGCGCAAAATCGAATGCTCGACCGAAGAATCAAACTCGATAAGGTACGAAATTCGATTTTGCCGTGATGAAAGACGTCATTGTGCGCCCGGTGCAGAGGAGCGAGGAATACGAAGGTGTGTGTGAACGGAAGTGCTGCTCTCTCGACTATAAACATATTCCTCGGCACAGCCTCTTGGAATTTTCGACTTGCAGTAAAGGATCCTGTGCGGAAACTATCAATGACACTGAAGTATTTGGGAAGTGAAGCTCTTCGAGTTTCACCGTGACTTCATCGAGTTGCTCGAAGAAGTTCAGGTGTAGCGTAACATGACATATCCCTTTGATCCCAGAGGATTGTTATAGTTTAGTACGTATCTCTGTCAGTAAAGTTCCTTAAAATTAAATTCTCTTGGAAAGGAATACGGTTCATAAGTGTTTATAAAAAGAATTACCAGAAAATTAGTCAATATTTTAAGTATACGAATATAAGAATTAATAAAAATAAAAAATAAAACGTTTCAGTTTTTTTTTGTTTCGTGATCCCATTCGTAAACCCAGGATACAAATGTAGATATTTTCATTCCATTTTGGCTTTAAATTCCAAATATTGTCCATTTGATACACAAAAAAATGTTATTTGCATTTTGTAACATTATTTACTGACTATAAACTGATTAATCCGTATCAAAAATAAATAGTGGTTCTCTACGTAACATACGAACAGTAATTTCATCCCACCATCATAGTTCAATTCCACCTGTGAGAAAAATGGAATCCATACGCATACCGTATATATATATATATATAGCGTCACACCACTTAATCAAAGATATGCCCGAACCTAACCGACTAATTCAGTCCCCCGACACATAGCGAAGTGGCAAATTCTACGTCAAGCACTTCAGCATGCGGCTCTACATCGCGGTAGCGTACAATCTCGACTCTTGGAGCGAGCTGCGCGCACGCGCGCGCGTGGACGTGGAAGTAAGAGAGAAGCGGCAGATCGTCGCACGCGATATACGCCGGAGGCGAGGAGGCTATGTGAAAAGGGGCGCCGGGAAAAGGTGAAACGCTAACGCGGACGATTCTCTCTCTCTCTCTCTTTCTCGGTCTTTCTCGGTTGTACAGCGCCAAGTAGCTGAGCCTCCGTGCCTTTAGGATAATCCGAATTTCGAGCGGAACTTGAGTTTGAAGAAGTGCTCGTGCTTGAAATCGTTTTATACTTCTCATTGCTTTTTTTCGTTATGTTCATAAATAAGTAATCCTTTATAGAGCAATGTAGGTAGTGGGCGAATCGTTAATTGTTAAAAAAGTTGTAATGGAAAAATAATTTAATATTAACTTACTTGATTATCTATGAATGAATGTATATTATATACGTATTTTTATTTACAGAAAAGTAATTTAAAAATTTACATTTTCTATAAAACCAATGTATTAGCGTTTTTTAATTTTTTACATATTAGAACATTCCACAAAATCGTGAAAATTTCTTTAATTTATTTATCTTTTTTACTGTACTATTATTCCACCACTTTTTTTATCTTTAATATTCAACGAGTATATTTATTTTCAGAATTTCAGTTTTAAAACAGATAATTTTGTTAGTTGAGCTCAAAATATAATTGTATTTTTCCCCTTTAAAAAAAGTTGTTTTGTCGTCTCAATATCAATCAATTAACTGTTCTAAATGCGAAAGTCGACTACAACTACTGCATCAAACATGAGAGAAAGATGAAAGAAACTTCGTTACGGTACAATTAAACTGTAAAACCAGGGAGAAAAGGCAATTGTACCGCGTTTGCAAACGAATTCATAAAAACGTGGCTGAAAATACCTAGAGGGTCTCGAGCGGAATTTTGTTGTTGTCATTCAGAGAGAAAATCACGTTACCAGTGAGAAGTACTTGTTAATTGTATTATCGCAAATACAATTTCTCGGATGGAAGTTAAAATTAGGAGAGCAAAATGAAAATGAAAAATTCTTCCCCTCTATTTAATTGTCGACTTCCGCATGTGTACGCGCTCTGTTTGCAAACTTCGGTGGATTTTTCACTCGCAATTCATGCATTCGACTCAATAAGCCATGCAATGAACTGCAGCATGCGAAAATAAAATAAAAAAATAACACAAGCTATATAAGCCAAGCCAGTAATAGTAATTATGATTATTGATAGAGAGATTATTTCGAATCTTGACATCATTCAAGAATTTAATTTGGGAGTCATTAAAGGTTTGTTATTTTTTAAATGGTACAAATCTAGAGCTCCATCTTAAAAGTAGCTTCCGTTCAAGAGAAGCGTAACATCTGGAAAATTGTTTTGTCAAAATAGAAGATTTAACATTTTCTTTATGAAAGAATAAAATGAATTGTAACCTGAATACTATTAACTTCCTTCTAAATATTATCGTTCATCATATTATAAGTTATTTACAGTCCTACAGTGATTCGATTACCATTAAACTTCACGTCGTGCAAAAAAGTGCTACTTAGTTCATATGTATCATAATGTACTATTCATCGTCAGTATAAGACTTTCTAAAAAGAGTATTACATCGTTAGTAAAAATTTCATTGAAGTACTGAACAAAGACAAAGTAATGCTGCGTCCCGCTGCCTATCGAATTTGTACATTAAAAAGAGATGCTTCAAAGGGGATGTCCAAAGGGTATCTATCAAAGGGCCTGAAACTCTTCACCTCAGTATCGATAATCACATGTGTTCACTTAGCATCTATTTTTTTTTCTCTTAGATTTCATAATTTGGTTACCTTTATGATAAGGCAAACCTGCAAGTAGTTATTTTAAAATAATAATAGTAATCGTTGTTGTTATTAAACTATTAATAATAATATTAATTGTTTAATGATATAGATACATAGTTTGTTATTGAATCTTTATAATTTAAACATTTTATGAAATAATTATTTTCTAAATATGGCCTTAACTATAAAAATGCCATTATTACCTTATGCGATTTTATAAAATACACACAGATTTTTATTACTATAACCCAATCTTTGTTATTTCTTAAGAAATAACTCATAACCACTTTCCTTTTCACGGTAATAGATCAAAAGATCTAGAGAGGATCTTGGTAATCTTACCTTACATTTAATAAATGTACATATGTAATCTAAATGTCAAACAATGGGCAACTATTTTTCTCACGATGTATGTAACAGAAAATATAACTCATGAGTGAAAAACTTTAGCGAATGTATCTTGAAATTTCAGATGGTAATGTAACGCGTATATGTTGCTGTCAAGCTATGGTATATAAAACGAATAACTACAGCTCAACCGCAAAATAGTTCATCGATTATTTCCGAGAGATTTAATTTTTTAGCTAATTTTAACAAGAGTACGAGTTCATTGAAGCGGAAACAATACTTTGATGAATCCATTGATAGTCAAGTTTCCTATATCAAAATCCACGCTATTATACTCCAATAAACTAAACGAAAAATAAATATATTTTTTAAAGAATGTTAAAAATCACTGCATACAAATCGAAATTAATTTTTCTACAATTTTACCAGCTATATTCGGTATTCCAAAAAAATCGTTTCCGACTAAACTAATATTCTAGTTCGGGTACAGCTAAATCCGGTGAAAAGACCAACGACCCGCTAACCGCGTGCAACTCTCCATCAAACTCGCATTACCGGGCCAATATCCTCTCGTGTTTGTTCCTCCGCGTATAAAAATCACCAGCGCGAAATTCTTATATATCCAGCGAGTGTGCGCGTGATGGCGCATATAGCGGAAACATCCATTCTGAGTGTATTTGCCAGCCTCGCTCGCTCGCGAGTGCGTATGGGTGCGTGCGTGCGCGAAAATATCAACGAGGGATATCCAGCCCACGGCCGCGGGCGCACGTTTTCATTGTGGCCCGGGAATTAATTTTGTACATACGCGCGCTCTCCGCCCGCGCGTTTTTGTTTGCTCGACGTGCGCGCGAAAGTATTGGAAATTTCGCTCTATATGTGGGTGTGCGTGCGCGAGGGTGCGTGTGAAGAGTTATAGGCGGCGATGGATCAGCGCGAATGTGCCGAGATATCTTTGTTTGAAGTTCGAATTCAAACGAAATTCGGAAAATTTTTCTGCTCTACGACGTGGCCGAAAATATACATTTATTATTTGTTTCATGTTCACCTGTTTTTCAAAATTTTCGATTTGATTTATTTTTGCATTTTTCGTGTAAAAGAGCTTTTGAATAATTCTACGAAATCCGTGGAGAGAGGCTATTTTCTGTACAAATATTCAAAGAAATTTTAAATAAAATGAATTTTACACATATGCGGTTAAAAGGTTTTACAATTAAACCAGTATATGAATTCGGAGAATTCAATTTACAAAATAGTTTACGAATGAATAGGAATAAAATAAAAATCATATTACAGAACGTATCGCATCCCCAAATAAATACTGCGACATAGCTAAATACTATAATTATACAATTTTGGATTTTATTATAAGGATAATAATATGACATAATTTGCGTAAATTTTTATAAAATCAATAGTTAAAATATTACATAATTCCAAGCGATAGGTATAATTAAAATATTTATACCCTTATATAAACCGAAGTTGACTATAATTATATACCTATATATAGGTATTGAATTTAATATTTAAATCAAATTTGAATAAGAATAAATGTATGGTACCTTACATATTGTACCTTTGCGATTGAAAAGTGAAAGTAGAGACATCTTTTGAAAGTAAATTAAAGAGTCATTGAGGATGAGAAAATGAAGCTGTTTAGAGCGGAGATTTTGACGCGGATACTTAACTTGTATGTTTTAAGTATATGATATATTCATGCCCAATGTATGAACTATAGTACTAGACGTAGACGTAAGAGACTAAGCATGCGAACACACAGAACAATTAATTATGTTCTTACCTAATTCCATGAATTAGAATATACATACATGTCTGCTAAACTTGTTCACCCTTACCTCACTGTATATTAACACATAAGTATCAACTACAACCATGTATAGGCACCATCTTCCAGCCAAGTCAAATCACCTTCAAGAACTCTGCGTGAAAACTGCCGATCGAAGGTGTAAGTATACACTTTCTTCCCGAAAACGAGAGCGCGTCCTCTAATAGCGAGAGTGAAAATACGGCCGGCGAGACAAAAGCGAAAACTGAAAGCTTAGCCGGGCACTTGCGCGCCAGGTGCCTTTGTGTAATTATTACATTGACGAGTGCCGAGCGTGCGAAAAGCGCGTCATTGTGATGGTGTGCCGCGCGAGTACGGAGGCAAGCTTGTTTTCCGCGTGTGCATATGTATGTACTGCTGTATAGGCGGCACACGGTTCGCCTCGTGGCTGAGCTATACCTGCGCATGCCTGCTGTATATATACCGGAAAAGAGAATGGTTTTAGGTGTAATCGAGAGGTGTTTACGTGTATATGTGTAAGGTTGCACTCGGATGCGTAGTAACCGTTGATTTACATGTTAATATAGTTTTAATTAAAATTTTTCTAGATTTTGAACGAATTATACAGAAATGTATAATAATAATAGAGGTGTATAGATAGGACAGAAAAGAGCATGCAAGAAAAGTGTTTTTAAGTGAGGCAAGCGATCTGTGTAAGCGTGCGTGAATATCTGTATCTAGGGTAGATGTACCGGTTCCTTTTTTCACCGGTTCTGGCCACCTAAAAATCCATTTAAGAACATGGATATGTGGCCAAAAATGGAGCAGTGGCCAAAACCGGTACGTCTACCCTACTTCTGAAATTACCTATTTTCACGCAATTTAATTCGATCCAGATTAGCAAGCCAATTTACATCTTTATTTACATGCAAATTCCTGAATTTTACATACCTATATACTTTCGATCGCACAAACTAAAGCTTACTGTAAATAACACAATTTCACGATTAGATTACACTTTTAAATAGCTTGAAAAATAATTAACTTTTATTATTCTCTACCTCCCTTCGACCGCCCAATAACGCAAGGAATCCCAATAATCCACCTCTATTTATTTCTAATTGCTCCAACACCCGACTACCGCAATGTATAACACTACCTCTCTCACATGAGTCGCGCATCAATTGTAAACTCGAGGAAAGTAATTCGGATCTGGCCAATTATCTATCTTTCTCTCACCTTATCGATCGACATCTCCATACTGTTCTTCTACTCTCAGACGCTTCCATTTTTTTTCTCACTCGCGGACCCTTACGTAACACAGCGCACGCATTATACATACTTACCGCAATTCCATCTCCTAAAAACCGAAATATCGCGCAATATAATAATTCTAGATCCTCGTCGATTCCTTTATATTGCGGCGCTTCCTCCGGGCCGCGTGTGAATTATGCAGGCGCGCACGCGCGGAGTTAAGAAATTCGGGACACATTGCGCGCGAGCGCAGTGGGCGCGCGAGAGGGAAGGATGTGACTATGCGCGTTGCCGCCGTTTTTGCATAATTTGGCCAGTTTTGCAACGGCGCGCGACGGTGATGCGCGAGTTTTTTTTTCGGTGGGTTCGCTGACCTTTCAATTGTTTTATAAAGTACACACGCCGAGGTGGAAGGGGCTAATTAAATGAGAAGTAGTTTTTTTTTAATAACAGGCGTGTTATTGTGAATGTTATCGATAAACAAACATGATTATTTTGTGTCAAAGTAATGTTGCAGCCGATGCAGCAAAATGTATTTTATATTCTGTTTCGGAAATAATATTTCTTGCTCGTCTGAAAAATATTAAAAATTCTGTTGATAATTCATGAATTCGCGAAAAATTAAATACCCAAAAACCGACCAAAATTCTCGAATTATGAAAAATTCTGACATTTCTCGAAAAGCTTGAAAATTATGTTAAATAATGAATTAAACGTCACAGTTATTCTTGCAATGATTGAAAGAAATGTCCCAAATACATTATTTTTCACGAAATTGTTTTGTCACCTGTGATATACATCTACATAGAAGCTAGAACTAATTAACTCTTTTAAGGAGCCTACCACAGCTAACAACTAGAATCGCGAAAACGACGTTTTAATCGCTCTATTCTAACCGAGAGAGCGAGGTCGGAGAATTGGGCGTGCGAGGATGCGGCAAAATTTTGCAAATTGAACGAGCATGCACTCTCTTTACATGTAATAAAATCTTTCAGTCGAGAATTAAAAGGGCAAGCTTTATCGTTGTTTTTTTCGTATTCGGTTTTACGTGTACATCGTCCCATACGCTGGTGCACTGCATGAACAGTTTCGTTATTTCGAAAAGCTATTGTGTGCTCGCACTGCTGCTGGATTAAAACAATATAACGAATTTGCTTTTACATTGCATAATAAAATTTTATGCTGATATATTTCGGGATTGTATTATCATCGCATTGTTAGTTTCGTGCAATTAATTTTCGTACGAAAATGCGAAATAATTATGCCAAAGTAATACCGTTACCTATAATTAGTAGGATAAGGCAACCTTATTAATTAATAAATCTATATGTACATTAATTATTTTATAATATCATTCTGTAATATTCAATTTCTGTTTTTGTTCATTGTATCAAATACGAATAAAAATGTATTACTTGTAAAATTTTGTACAATAAACAATATATTTAAGCTAGACAAATACTCACAATTTTTACGAATATAATATTATAATTTTATATAAGTTGTGAAATAATACATGTAGGATATAAGAGATTTATTTGGGAGATATAAAATCTTTTATGTTCCTGCCTCGAAACAGTTGCGCGGGTGCACTGCAGGTGTTACGCGAACCAAATCATTTCACGTGCAAGTCAGCCCTTTGTACGTGATTTGTAGATACAAGCGGATCATTCCACGAGATAAATCATTTCGAACGTTATTTGTAAAAATTGAATGGTTAACAAAATACAGGTTTCGACTATGTTTATTTAATCTCCTAAATTGGTTTAATCTTTCAATATGGCTCAATTTAAACCGATTCCATTTATTCAACTGAATTTTAGGTGAAAATTGCAGTTCTGAAATTGAAAAATAACTACATATTTTAAAATAATAAAATAAAAAATAAAACCAAAATTAAGAAGTTTAATAAATTGGTTTGAAACCCAATCTAGATAACAAAAAACTTTATATCAAATTTACAATCACAGAACTCATCAGAAGAATTTTTATTTCTGAATACGAATACTAATCAAATGCTGAACTAATCAGCTAAGACCGAAAGCTGAAACCAGCAACAACACCTTTCGCCCGACAGTCAGCACCTCAACCTCACCTCCGATTTGCATGCACGCGACCACCTCACAAGTGCCTCCGAGTTCAAAGTTTCCATTTTCCAGCTCGCCGAGTCGCGCGTCGGAAATGATGAAGCACGACGTCGAGTCGCCCGCGCGCCGCGTCCGGCTGACGGATCGCGGAATTATACTACTGGCGCGAGCAAGGAAGAGAGCGAGAGAGAGAGAGAGAGAGAGAGAGAGAGAGAGAGAGAGAGAGAGAGAGAGAGAGAGAGATAAGATCGCGCCTCGCGGCCGCCGGCGAATTAATTCCGCCGGGAGGCAAAATTGTTTAACGCGGTGACGGTAGGGTTTTCTTTTGGGATAGTATAACGTAAGTTGGGAGCGAGTGTCAGAGGTGGGGTTTAGAAACGAGTTTGAGGTACGAATTCAGTGGGTTTCTTTATAAGAAACAGTTTTATTTATTTGAATGGAGAAGATAAATAAAATAAGGTTTCTTTAGAATATAGAAATCCAAAACATGTTATAGGATCGAAGTATTTTATTAAAATTGTTGTTTTAATTTATACATAATGTACTGTACTGTGTTATTTGTTTATAGATATTGTATTCAGTGGAATAAAAAATGTACAACTTATACATTTGTTAAAAAATACGAATTTTGTAAAATAACGTTCTATGGGTAATAAATGATACTGATACATTTTGTAATTTGATAAATTGCTATAGGTTAATGTTTTAATAAATCGGATAGATGTTATGAAAGCGGAAAACTTTTCAATGCATTAATTGCCATTTCTCTTTTTTATTTCGAATATCATATAACATACATAATACATATCATTTATTTTAAATAATTAGTATTAGTTCAATAAAGAATTTTTGCAAGCGAAAAAGCCAATGCATTTTTAAAATGTAAAATAGTATATGTTCGCCATTCCAATATACTGAAATGGGATGCCCAGGCAAAACGATTCGCCGCTGGAAAAAAGCAATACAGCCCTGTCTTTATCTAAACCAACATTATTCATAGATAAAAATTCTTATTTTTCAATAGAAAACAAGCATTAATTAATTTATTAATAAAGTAGCGATGAGGAATCAATAAAATCTGAATTTTCTGTCGTTTGTTAGAACTATACTAAAGTAAGTATATTACATGCAGAATAATTATACTTTAAAAATTATTAAAAATCTACTTATTAATCTAATTTTTAAAGTATGCCGAAATTATTTTTAATTAAATGTAACTAAAAAATATAAAAACACTATACTGGACAAAATGGAACATACGCTTTAGTGCATTGGAATAGTATGAAATTTCTTTGTATTGAGAATTAATTTTATTCTAAATTAAATTGTAAATTGTATTCTGATTGGAAAAAGAAAAAGAAAAAAAAATAACACTAAGAATTATATTTTCATATTTGAAAAATAACAATTAGAAACAATACAATTATTGCTAATTTTACAGTACTTGAGCATGATGAATGGATGCTGGAATTATATTTACAATAAATACAACAAATAAGATATTCCTTTTTATCCGAGTAACTTCGCGAAGATTTAAAACTTAATTAAATCATTTCATCTGTGAAAAAACATTATTTTATAATTTTTTTTAAAGTCTGTGATAGTAACCAATGTCGTTTATTATTTTTTTTTCAATTTAGATTTCCATTTCATTTTTGGTATATTTATTTTCCCGGGCTTCCCTTGCATTTTCACTATTTGATAATGCAAACTTTATTACTTATAAAAGCAAATTGACTACTGAAATGTAGATACCTTAATATATGTTCTTTTGATGACTTAATACAAGCATTGCAATTTCATTTCATAAGCGTATAATGGCGAACATTATTTTCACCACATTTTATATACTTAACTCGATTTCAATGTAATTTCTTAATTATTATTTCATCGTAAACTTTATTACTCATGCACATTTACTACTGAAATCTATCACAAGAGAATGAAAGAAGACTAACATTTTTCTTTGCTGCGAACAAATAAAAAAACCTTTAATCTAAAGCAAAAAACCATCGGAAATTTTATGTCCCGCGCAAAAACGACCGAAAACATTCATTTTCCCGACGACCGCGATGGATCACCACAACGACCGACGATAATTCAACTCACCGAAAAAAAAACACACACACACACACAACAATATTGCCCAAGCGACCGAGATAAAAAGAAAAAGGAGCAGCAGCAGCAGCAACTTACTCCCCCACCTCAGCAACGCATCCAGGCGACCTTCGTCCGAAAAAAATGCCTTCACGACAGGCCGAAAAGCAGCGACACGCGCGCGGGACGCTCGTCTCTGACGTTCCAGTTATCCGACGCCCGCAGCAGCTCCATTCTTTGCTCCTCCCGCGCGATGTACCTATATTGCTCTTTCTCACGCCCCCCCTAATTATAGCATCTAATTATGTGGCGTCGTTACGCGGGCACGACTCTTCTCCGCGCGCGCGCGAGCCTCCTCTCTCTTTCGCGGCACGCGTGCGTGCGTTTCTGCGCTGCAGCTAAGTAGCGCCCGACTTGTTGTATATGCGCGCTCGCGCAACGCTGCCAGAGGTGTAAATGGCAGAGAGTAAGAGTGTTGTTAAAGTTCGGCCGATGTCCGAGCGCTCGCGCGTCTTTAAGTGTTCCGAAGGTTGTCGTGGTTTACTGCCGAGGATTAGCTTGTCGAGGGTGATTTATTGGATTTTCGTTGAACCCTTCGTAAAGGATATATAGGGTAAGTGTGCCAGTTACTGTGCCCTTACACCAGTTACTGAATTTTTGGACGCCTTCTAAGGTCTATAGTAACTGAAACTTGTCGTCTATTTATAGGGCGCACAGTAACTGGCGCAGTTGCCCTAGCCCTTAATATATATATATATGTGTGTGTGTGTGTAATCGTATTTTTCATAATGTCGAAAATGTAGTTAATCGAACATTGATCATTTACGTCGAACTACATGCTCGTTACTTTTCATTTTTGTGTTTGGATAAGTAATCCGAAATGAATTTTTCCTTCAATTAGCAATATTATCACGGATTAACTTAAAAAATTGTATTTATTATGTAAGTATTCTTTATTTTAATAATTAAATATATACTTGCATTTAATATATTATTTTATTACAAAAAAAAAATGCATTTTAAAATATTTACAGCTGTGAAACCAGGAGTAATAAAGTTTTAATATATAATTTAAAAACAGCAAATTAAAATTGTATACCTTTTGTCTGGATTAATAAGCGTTAAATTAAACCGTTACGTCCATATACAAAAACGTAAAAAATTTTATATTTACTTTATTTAACGGTATCACTTTCGGTTGTGTATAAAAAATCGGCATAGAATTAAAAGAATAGTGTAGTTGATGTTTTACACACTCTTCAAAGGATACTGGATAATTAAGACTAAAATATTTAGTGAACTCAACACGAGTGACAGATTAAAGCTCATTTAAAAACAGTGAAAGGTTGCCTTTTTCTTCGTCATAACTTACTTCCAATTGTATTCAAATTTTTTTCAGGCAATACAATTTCATTTATAGTTTCATTTAATTATTCGTCTTTCTATTGTTTTACATTTGTTGAAATCCCAAATATCTTGTATTTCTAATTGCATTTGGAACCTAAAATTAATCACGTATATTCTTTAATCCTGATACGATAAAATTTTTTGAATTGGTCAATTGAACTCAGCAAAACATATATTCTAAATTGATCTTTTCCAGAATTTATGGAAGTTTCAAAAGTATTTTGTTAGAAAGATAGCTAACAAAAATGTAAACACGACTTATTGGTATTTAATTCGTTTAAAGTACTGTTTCAGGGGATACAAACGAAAACAATAATGTTTCCATTTGATTCTGCCTCTTATTAGCCATTTCCTCACTAAAAAACTGGCCAATTTTAATATTTTTTACATACGTATAAATAAGCTACTGTATGTAAATCTGTGAAAAAAACTTATTCTATTATTATGTGTATTAAATGCTGAATATCATCGGAAAAATCGTTTCATCAGTGGATAAAAATGGCACGAAAAATGTCTAGTTTCTGACGATTAGTGTTTAAACAGTTATTTATTAGGCAAATATTGCAATTGATTTCCTCCAAGGTATAAGTATATTAATATTGTTAAATATTCATAATGTTTCTGAAACGTAAGTATATATGATAATACTCGTAATTTCAAAATAGTTATTTTGCATTTTAAAGATTATTTCAACAAAGATTTTTTGTGATTTCGGGAATTTATGTAGTATTTAAAAATGTACTATTTAATTTGTATATATTCCATTTGGTTTCAAAATTAAATGTAAAAAAAAATATTTTGGTATTTGCATTTGGACACAATTCGAGTATCATTGCCCTTTTGCCCTTTCAAATATTTAATGTGAAAAATTTAACAGGACATACTTAATAGTATGTACGGAAATTATCATGCATTCTGTTTTATCTGCGATCAAAATGACGTGAATGATTGAAATGCATGTTTATAGCAAGCATTGCATTTCAAAGGTGACAAAAAAAATGAATATTTTCTTTTGATTTTGTTTGTATGTCATATGGAAAATATAACATGGCGTCAAAGAAATATTTGTTATGCTAAGAATTTTTTCATTTTATAGTTTATTTAAGGTATCAATATTTATCAATAAAAAAGAAAAAAATCTGCATAAATGGAATTCCTAAATATTATTATATATGCGTTCTTTAAAAAGTAATAGTAATATTTTCTATCAATATATAAAGTTTTAAAAAATTTCATTTTCCCTTAAAAAATTCATAGAAAATTGATTAATACTGCTTTAAAGTGTATACGGGAAAAATATGCTGGTCCAGCTGTGTAATTTTCAAGGTTTACAGGGTTTGTAAAGATACCATGAATTTTTTATTTTTTGCGATTTTTCGGGCACTTTATGGTATCCCTCTTCAGGCAAAAAATTGTGAAAGAATGAAGATAAGTTTTACAACGATATTGGCGGTAAGACCACATTTGACTGGCGGTAGTCGTACCGCCTATAACGTGCAAGTTTTTTCTTCTTTCTCTCGCGATTTTTTTGCCTCAGCGGGGTACAACTAAAGTGCCAGAAGCGACGCAAAAACTACAAAATTCAAAGTGCGTTTACTACCCAGTACACCTTGAAAATTAAACAGCAGGACCAGCATACTTTTCGCGTATACGTAATAATGGAGAGCTGTAATTAGAAGCAAACCACTAAATACTGCTGTGAAGTATCTATTAAACACAATTTTGCTACCAGCGTGTCTTTCTACGAACAATCAATTAGAAAAGATGGCAAACAATCACTTTATAACATAACTATGTCGTTTCCGCACCCAATAACATACTTAATAGCTAAAAAAAAATGTTTTTCTATATGATATAGCCTGCTTTCATGATAAAGCGATAAATTCACTTACATATGATAAGCCTTTTGTTTCTACTTTAAAAGTAATGAAAGTTTCGATGTTTTCGAGTAGTATAATAACCATTCATAGGATAAATACTCAATAGACTCGATAATCTCGCAAGCAATGTTCACAAACGTGAAATACCCCTCGAGAAACACACGTCAGCGTACATCTCCGAAACAGCGTTTCCTTGGAGTACGGGCCAAAATCAAACCAATCCCCTCGCCGAACGACGGCGTATCAGTAACCCGAGACCCGCATCACGGGCTGTGAGTGCAATGGCTTTATATACAGATAGAGCGTGTGTAAACATACGTACCACGTGAGGGGGATGCTAGCCGCTGCCGCTGCTGTACCGTTGCTGCCACCGGCGCCTCCGTCACCACTGCAACTCGTCGTTGCGCCTCCTCGCTCGCATGCACACTCTCTCTCTCTCTCTCTATCCTCCAACCACAAGCGTTCCCTTATCTCTCTATTATATCTCGACACCAACGAACGAATCTCAACCGTCGCACTGAGCTTCTTCACCGGCCGCTCTGTCAATGTCCCAGCGCCTCCCAAAGTCTCAACTTAAACTTTGCCGGCAAATGAAAAAAATAAACGGCGCACTTCGCTCGTCCTGCGTGTAATAAGTTAAAACAGCGTGCACAAACGGGTAAGTATACTTGGACTTCTTGTTGGGTGCGAGAGCGTGTCTGTGTGTGTGTGTGTGGTGCGGGCGCGATTGGAACGGCGCGCAGGAGCCGCGGCACGGTACTGACGGGTCAGGCCGCCGGTCGGCAAACCTCATGCCTTGCTACGCGCCCGCGCGGCTGCTGCTGCTGCTGCTGCTGCCCCCCTCTGGATCCTCCTTCCACCGCCCGCCACCGACGCGAGGATCCGCGCGCAGCACACGCGGCGAGAGGAGCAGAGCAAGAGAGAGAGAGAGAGAGAGAGAGAGAGAGCAAGATGTGTGCATAGCCCCCTGCTCCGATGCCCTACTCCGCGCGCGCTCACTTTCTTCTTCGCGCGCGAGCGAGCGAGGAGCGTCTTCGCGAGAGAGGCGCGGGAGTAGTAAGTGGTTGCCGCGGCCCGGAGCGGCTCCGCGTGGTGGGGCGGGAAATATCGGTGGTGGTGATTTTTCGTCGAGGTAAATTTTTGAGAGGGAGAGTGGTTGTTGGTTTTTGTAAGGATTGGGGGAAATGTCGTGAGATTTCCGAAGTAGCTTTGGATCGAGGCGGGTGGATGTGAATGGATAAACGTTTTCAGCTTGCAATAAGAATTACTCGGAGAGTAAAATGATGGGGAAAGGTGCGGAAAAGCATGTTTTAATATTTATAGCAAAGGATTTTCTTGTCTTATATGCTGTACATCATGAAAAGGGCTAATGTATCCTTTTGATGAATTTGTAATTTTGAAAAACTATAGTAAACAAATGATCATAAAAGTTATTTAATTGAATAATTTGATTGAATTTTCGAAATGAAGTCTTGTATAAAAGTATAAATCACTACGAATTTCAGGTTTCGATTAATTTAGTTATTACAACAGGATACTTAACATTACATTTATTTTATTATAAAAATTTACCTAAATTATTGCGTCCAATATATTATAAAAATCTGATTTTCTAAAAGTATCTCAATGATTGCCTAAATCCTTCATAATTTAGGAATCATCGATTAATTATTTCTTTGGTTAAAATACTAAGTGGATCCTTTTTTTCTTTTCGTGAATGTTAAAATTGATTCTCTTGAAATTTTCAACTTTCGCTCATATCAAATACATCTTTGAGTTCTTACATAGTTCACACATTTCTTTAATTCAAAAGAAAAGTCAACTCACTGCTCTTGGTCCGGAAATAAAAGTTGGTTAAGATGAAAGAACAATCGATTTCTTTACGTCTAAAGAAATTTCAAAAAATTATGCTCATTACATTAAGTAATAGTCTACCTATACGATTAGTAAGTTGAATAATGCACTGTTGATAATATACCAAGGTATAATTACATGACAGCATTGCCCGGGCTATTTTATCAAAGGTATTGCGCTTTTCTCAGCGATTGCCAGAGATAATGAAAGCAGTCTTTTATTTTGATGGTTCGAACAATGTGCATGATGAGGTTGGAATCCCCGCCCGACTCATCTCCATTTGAATGGCCAAGTGAACGGTTCTAAATACTTACCATCCTTGTGATTTATAAAATGTCATCCTTTTTGATACGTGTATCGAAAAACTGTATATACGTATTGTCATTCTTTCAAAAATGCCAACGTTTATAATTTATGTCGTTATTATACTTTCACGAAAAACGTTAATCAAAATAGATTTTTATAATACATATTAAAACTAGCTTGTAAAATAAACAATAAGCAGGCAGCATCTAATATAAGAACAGGTCGCTAAAAAATTGTCATTTCGAATTAATTTTTGATTAAAATTTTAATAACACAAATCTGGATTAAAAATTCTTGGTTTCTCGAATTTCATTTCATTATCATTCTAGTAGTTTTTTTATTCCACTATACCTGTTTATGTATCCTTTGCTTCCTTTTTTATTATTTATAACATTTATAAATTACTACTAGCAATATATTTTTTATTTAATGCCAATGTCAAGCAAACAAGAGATAATTTTATTCGATCCATTTTGAAACGCTTTAAAAAGTCATAAACATCAATAATGCAGCTTAACTATTTTGATTTTACAATTGATTACAGTAACTTTTATTTGAGATCTGATGGTTTAGACGGATAAAAAAAGTAAGACATACATCTCGAACTCCATTTCATTTTTTCTTTGCCATCTCCCGTTGTTTAGAGTCTTTTACCAGTCGTCAAACTTTCAGCTTCTTTGACACGGCAGGTGAACTAGTTTCTAAAATTAATGGGTAAGATGGAGAAATTTTTGTGTACAGGTGCGAAGTAGTATTAACTGTGAATATTTTTAACCAAATTCCAGAAATGTTTCCTTATAATCATCATTATGATCATAATTAAAATGTAAATATTGTTAAAATATCATACTCAAACATTTACTGATAATAGATTAGAAGTTTGTTCAAAACAATTTATGGCGTTTTTGTGAACTAATAATGAAAAAATAGTCGTGGAAATTAGTCTGGTTAAAATACATTCCATACTAGGATCTAACTTACCTATTCTAATACTATAGAACGAAGAATGCTGTTAATTATCAGTTAGTAATTGCTTAAGTAATTTAATTTAATGCAAATAGTGCATTAATTATCTTGTATACTAATAAATTGCAAACAAAATTTAATTTTTGAAATTCTTGCTCTTGTTTGTTTTAATAGACTATGATTCTGGATTCATTTAGAAAACTATATTAATTGAATACTGCAAAATAATGGATTCCATTAAAATCGAGGATAGTCTCCATTCTATTAATAAATTTGTAAAACTTTTACTGAAAGGTTATCATTCATTTTATGTTCACTCATATATGTAGAATTGTAGAACATTCCAAATTATCAGTTTAATACGGTGAATCAAATATCGTTTTTATTATCGAAATCTTTTAGCGGACGAGAATCTTCATGTAAAACCATAATGTATACGCATAGAAAATTTCGCCACATTTAATGTACATACTTAGAGCGGATACATATATGCAAACTTTTATTGTTCCAAACTCTCTTTCAATTTTACGCCGTTTTTATAAGCACTAAATTCCTTAATGAATTATATATTTCGCAAGTGTTTCGGCAAAATCTATAGCTTGCGAAATGTGAGTTTATTTGTATCTTTGCTGATTCTGCGCATCAGACGCACCGCCGATCGAAGGTGGGGTAATGAAACAATCGATTACGCGGATACACGTATAATGACATAATACTTTTACTGGTATCGATCAGCAAAATACGGGCATACAACGGTAGCCAATGGAACGTCCAAACGCAGGAAATTACGTCACTTATTTCTCTTAGATTTTTCGTCGTTCATAACCTTCTTAGATTTTACGATGGCTTAATGCGCGCACACGCGCGAGTGCTTCGAATTTTCTGCGCATTAAAAATATCCCGCGCCAGCGGAAATCGTTCGCCCGAACCGCAAGAAAGGCAGTAAATAATTTAGTGGAGCTGAAAAGGCAAAATGGCGTTGAGGGGTTCGTTGGCTGGCTCTTCTTAAAAATTATTTGATACAGTGAATATCCTCTCTGATTTTGGTGCAAGCGCATGATGAAAACTATGTTAAGCATCTATAATGCACTGAAAATTCGCATTGTATAATTCATATACGAGAGTTAAGTCGGATTATTAATAGTTAGGAGCATAATGTCTTCTTCTCAATTAATTTTGTATCGACTCGCTTTCTAGCTAAATTAAATGAAATTTCTTCTTGCCTAGCATGGAGCTTCAGATGTGGAATTAGTAAATTTGTTTCTTTGATTTGCACAAGAGACCGACTTCCTAGCCTTTAATATTTAAAGAATAAATAACTTACTCTTCCAATGCTTTATTATCGTAAGTATATTAATCTAATATCAAGAATGTTACATTTTCCATCATTAAAGTGCATATACTCTACATCCTATTAAATGACAAAATATTTAAAATTTTGATTAAAAATCTATATACATAGAAGGATAAAATACTATATTTCAAAGTCTATTCCTAATAATTGAGAGGAGTTACTGATTACCATAATACTCGGTAAAGTAACGTTCTAGGATTTGAATTATTTATTAATTTGTCCAATTTAAAATTTCAAATCTTTTTCTCAAGTATCTTTCTAATTCTATTCAGCAAGTTGATGACTAAACTAGATCTACTTAAATATATTAACAATCTCGATCATTCTTATAGTTGAAAATAGAATAATGCCATCAAAATTTATTTTTATCGCAACGCCAATCGGAGCCCATCTCAATTGTCGAAAATCTCAACAGAATCCGGAACATCAGCCTCACAAGATTACCGCAAACAAGATTACCCTCAACTCGCTCGGCTACTGCAAAGCTCGCGCTCAGAACAAGAATATCAATTCAGCGGCAACGTCGTGCACAGTCCATGCATGCGCGCGCGCTGAAACGATATCGTCGTAAACGCCGACCCCTGCAACTTAGAGCGGAGAAAGTTATTATCATATACGCACGCGGCACGTATATGCGAACGTCGCGCGTTACCACGGAGGCCTTTAAGGAGCCGTAAAAGTCGGCGGCGTTGCGTTTGCCGCTGCGGAATCGACTGCGCGCGCGTGAGCGCACAAACGCGTATTATGTATGCACGCGCGCGGGACGCGTTGTCTCTTCCCTTTTTTGCGCTTTTGCTTTGAGATGCTTCGCGTGCGCAGGAGGCACGCAGAAAGCCGATCTTTATCTAATTACCTATCTTAATCGTTTCCGTCTTGCGGGAGTTTTTTTTTCTTGAGTTTCTGATTTTTCTAGAATATAGATGCGTTTGTGATGAAGTATCTATATATATTTTAACAAATTAAAATTTTTTACTTGTTTTTTAATAATTATGATTATACACTGCGTCATACCTCTGTTATCAGAGCTGAATTTGTTACTAATTGTAAAAGTAAATTGGAAAATAAAAGTAACTAAATATTTTTTTAAAGTGATTGAGAGAAGGCTTAATTATACCGTAGATATAGAACATGCATTGATTTAAATTGATGGATTTCCAGACACTATCGGTAATGCAAATAATATTTCTGTCACTTTATAATGAAAACTAATCCTTTTCAGTCCATACACTACATTGTGTTCAAATTGTTAATTCTTGCCTCAAAATTCTATAAGATAAAAATAAAAACCCGAAACAAAGCAAAACTACCCCCTCGAAAAATTACAAATCACTATCTTCGATGTTGTACAATGAAAAAACTAATTAAGCTGCTCTGACTTTTACATTTTCATCCAGTATGCCACCTATGCGTGTCCCGTAATGAGCACCACCTCGCGCAATCTCGACCGCTCGCTTTTCATTCCTTTTGCGTCGACGAGGAGGAAGGCTGCCACGGATCATTGCAATTTTACAACGGCTTCACGTGTCGATCGCCATATGTGAGGTCCGATGAAAGCGCGCACGAGTTTCAGACGCGAACCGTTCGCAATGGAGTAATAGGAAGTCTCGCGTTCACTTGTGTTTTCTGTTTGTGCGAAAGGTCGAGGGCTTCGTTCTGTTCTCAAATGCTATTGAGGGAAAGATTCTGTATCTGAAATTAATTATTATGTTTACTGGTTAGTATCTTGTACTTTAGTAATGATACATCATGCAATTATGATGCACGGGTCGGTTTTTCTAACGAGGTCAACGGATATAATATTATATTATTTATTATAAAAAATTGTAAACATTTGCAATATCAATTTTATTAATATTTGATTAAATTGTAACAGATATAAGACAAATAATAATCTAATAGTTACGCTTAGCATAAGCATCGCCTTCCTCTTTACAGAATATTAGATTTTATATAAAATCCTTTTAAATCTTTACCCTTGTATTTTGTTTTTAACAAGATTTACGTAATGAGCTATAATAAACCATTTTCTGTTGATTGTTAAACTGGTATTCATGCTGGAAGTAATTTCAGTTTTATGCATATTTTACTCCAGCGCATCTATGTCGGTCTACGAAGTATACGACGTTGGGCACAATGCACGACGCAATTAAGTTAGTCGCGATTTCCCTTATATATGCCGCGGCGTGACAGGGAAATATCATTTTGCATCACTTCAACAACTTCCGGCGTAAATACTTTTTGTCTTCAAGTTACCGTCAATAATAGTTATGGAGGTACAAGTAACATAGTTAACTTTACGACGAAGGCCTCATAAACATTGGTTCGAAAGTATGTAATGGAATGTATATAGTATATATTTCTAATTTTACTTTTTATTGGAAGCATATAATATACTCATATACTTTAAATACTATAGTCAATCGTTCATTTTAATCTCACGACGATTGAAGATTATCCATAAAGTACTTACACATGTATATGTATATATGCATGATTGTAAAGTCCGCCTATTAATGATCATTACAGTGTGCATCATTAAGTGTTGCATTGTTTACCGGTTCTATGATTATACTTCATTATTCATCGGAATCCGAAATCAAATAGCCTCTCAACCAGTTATTAGATTATTATTTTGTACACTATATTTGCAGATGATTATAGCCAGTCTTCCAATGATATTAGATAAACAAGCTATCTTCTGCGTACATAATTCATAATCTTTGATAAAAATATAGCTATTATGAAGTGAAAAATCGTGGAATATAAGGGAATAATTATTCAAAAATTACAACAATATCCAAGATACAACAGTATCAACATCTTAATAAACAAATTGATTAAAACCATCTTCTCTAGTCTGCTTGCACCAAAAATATTTTCTCAGACCCAATACTATGTGTGTGCATTTCTCAAACGGCTATTCGCGCGCACGCGCGGAGCCGCGGCGCATCGGCACGTAAAACATCCCAGTCATTCCCCGGGGAAGATCGTAACAATGGATGTGGGCCCTCGCCCCCCGTGTCGTCGTGACAAAATTGTCTTTTGCGATCGTCTCTTTCTGTCTTTAGATGTGTGTAGTATTCCGGGACGCGGGGCTCATTTCGCACGCGCCGCCGGTCACGAAGCGCTCGCATATTTTACCCCGGTGTTTCTTGCTTTCGCGGAACGACGGATGAATGTTGAGAGATTTTTTTTTCTATTTGCTTCGGAATAAAAAGTTTCTACTGCTGTACATGGAGAATCGATGCGGTGGTATATCGGGAAACGTGCGCGTAGTATATACGCACTTCTATCGCTCTTTGATTATTTCAGTATTGCATTTTTACCGTTTGATAATGAAAATTCGATTTCCCGACTGTAAATACAGTACTACCATAAAACAAAAAAAGTTGGCTATTGAAAATTAATTAGTTTGGTTTTGATAATGTATTCTGCTAGAAACTACTACATTACAAACGTTGGTTTTTCTTTGAAAATCATTGTAATAGGAGATTCATTTTTTTAATGAAAAGTTTAAATAAATATTTTATAACCACGATGATAAGAGCAATAGTATCTTACCTTATGTTAGTATCTATTAGACTAATACTAATGATACAAACAATTTTCAAATTCATCACATAGTTAAAAATATTTTGCAGTAGTAATTTTACGGTTTGTGTACATAGACGCATCTAAATCTAAGGGTCAATAACTTATCTCGTAAATATTTTTAAGTCAATAACTTATCTTGTAAATATTTTTAAGTCAATAACTTATCTTGCAAATATTTTTAAGCCAATAAAATTTATTTCGCATGATATAAACTTGCTGATTATACAGAATTTGTAAATTGCCCTTACGAAAAACAAACTGTAGTTTTTACTACACAAACTAACTACATGATAAAGCTGTAGTAATTTGGGACTGTAGTTGCAACCACACAAAAAAGAAACGAAAATATAAAATCATTTACATATATATACGTTATCGAATTGTATGTAATAAATGTCCCCACTCCCCACCCTTACGAATTTTTTGTGTGGTTGCAACTACAGTCCGAAATTACTACAGTTTTATCATGTAGTTAATTTGTAGTTAATACTACACAACTGCTACTACAGCGTTTGTGTAGTAAAAACTACAGTTTGTTTTTCATAAGGGTGGTCTCTGACTACAGTCGACCTTCATCTACTTATATTTATTCGTACGCATTCAACCCCTTATTAAAACTTTCTTAAAATTATTCACTGGTTTCATTCCAATTTTGATAGTAGTGTATAATAATTTTTAAAAATAAAATCGCACTCCGTGTGCAATTCGTTTTTTCTTCAAACGATTTGATGCTGTAAATCTATTTCGTCAAATCAGAATTAAATTTTTTTTCTCGAAATTTCAATCCATAAAAATCCCACAACAAACAAAATTTTATTTATCTTACATTAAAATATAATCGACGTTCCTCGCGCATTTTTCACGTCGATGAAGAATACATCAGGACCCGACGATTTATCAAAATATTGAGATCAATTATTCTCACGACGGAATTCATACACAGTATGCCTTCCTCCTCCATCACGAGAAGGAAACACTTGCGCGCGCGCATGGTAAACAATGGGGTATGTACACACACTCGCGCTCTATAGCCCAAATATATTAAAACCCTCTCCTCTCGTCCCTGCGCCTTAAATCACAGACGCGCGTTGCGTCACCCCCCGCTATATATTTACATTGTACTTCGGGCGCACACGTATTAAATATGCGCGTGACTTCGCGAGGCTCGCAAATAAATTAACCAACGTACGAAGCGATGCGCCGAAGGTTCGTATGTATAGGATCATGATGGGATCCTCCTCGTCGGACCTTTGAGCGCCCGCGCTGCTTGCAAAAGACACAGCGCCGGGAGGTTTCGCTCGTGATTACATGTGGGCTTCGGAAAAGGTGACATTCTTTTTTTTTTTACCATCGGTCGGAACGTTTTCCCAGTGATTTGTGATTTATTTGTTCGGATCGAGGAATGTGTCCTTGAAATGTAGCAATTTATAGTACGGCTTCGATAGGTTAACATTTTTCGCATGCAATTGTATCGTGTACATGGTGAACCCAAATAATATATGTGAACAGGAATTGAATGCATTATTACAAAAATATTTGAAAGAACACAAAAATGTGTTTTTATGATGGATTGTTTTCGCGAAACGGTATTATTTATTAAACGTTGTTTTATAAATATTTAAAGAAGAATATTATAGCTGTTTTTTTGACAAAAAATTTCTAATGCGCCATTAAATACAAAGCAATTCGAATTGATGTATGCGCTTACCTCAAATTCTTGGAAACTTTAAAGAACATAAATCACATGCGATCTCAAAATAATTACAGAAACTTTCAAGTAAACAATGCTGCATGCATTCCCCAATGGAGCATGATTAATAGACTTTTCGTAATTCGCTAAATATTCCATTTTAGGATTGCTCAAAGATTTTACGAAATAAAATTAATCATTTCATTGCAAATTATATTTGAATTCGGCATAAAAATTTCCCAAACAGCGATAACATTTTAATTTCATTCTTCTCCCATAACCGATTACTCAGACACAACGCTCATCACTCTCGTCCATTTATCCGCACTTATCCGTAATAAAACCAAATTGGCAAGAAAAACTAAGCCACTGAACGATCCGTATACTTTATACTTTCCTATATATATATACACACCCAATCAGACGACACACCGCCGCGTACTTTTCATTATCCCACCTGGTCACAAGGACAAGATAGAGCGATTCTCGCGCCATGGGAAAATGCAAATTTCGCTAATGGCTTTAATAAAGTGCAATCTCGGCCGCTCGTGCCACGACAATCATCCCCCGCCGCTGCGCTACGACTGTAGCACAATAAAAATCATCTCTCTCTCTCCCTCTCTCTCTCCCGCGCCAGCCGTCGCCGATATTCCGATTGATCGGCGTCACGCGGGGGGAAAAATCGTTACGATGTCAAACGCGCAGGGAGATCGCTAGGTCGAGATTGCCGTTTAGTTGCGCAGCACGAGAGCGGCCGCCGCCGATGAAGATAGGAATTCGAAGATTGTTTACATGAATATAACGTTATTGTTTTCTGCATGGGTAGCTGTGGCAAAACGATGGTAGGGAGAGAGGGAGAGAGAGATCATCATCGATTCTGCTCGATTGCGCAAAAAATCGTTCTGCCGATGTACATCCATGAATGTCTTCCCGTATTCTGAATTATGGCCGGGCTTATTGATTGGCGCTTACGGCGCTGAAAAATGTTTCTTTCTTCTTCACGGTATAATGGTATCCTAAATACTTATAATACGCGCTGATTTCAAATATTTCAGAAACATCAATCACGTCGTAGAATCTTTTACTGTGTAATCGATCTACCAATCATTTGTCTTTCGATTTTACTTGTGTGTATTAACCAATATTAACTGTAAACGCTGTCAGATTATCAAGCTGTAATGCCTGAGATTTCATAAGTTGCTAAACAATAAAATAACGTAGCGCATTGGATGAAAATAGAATAGAGCGTTTCTTCACAAATCGATATATTCAATGAATAATATCATTATATTTCATACGAAAAAAAAATACTGGAAGATGCATTTGCAAGTACCCATAAAACTAAAAATAGATTATCCATTGATAGCACGCAATAGGAAAGGACCCTATAGCACAGTGCTTTCACTTTCAGAAAGTCCACTCACACACACACAGTAGTCGCGGCGACTCCTCCGCTTTATTCGGCCGCGGCGCACGAAAAAGTTCGATTAACTCCTCGCGCAATTAAAGCCGACCGATAAAGTAGCACTTTCACGGACGATATTCCAGATTTTTCCGTCGCGCTTGCTACCCATCATCGGAAAGCATGCATCCTCTTCTAGGAGGGGAAGAGTCGGTAGAACGTGGGAGAACGTGTCACTCTCTATATAACGGCCAGGCAGTTTATTATTGGGGCACGAGGCAAAAATTGCCCCGGAGAATCGAAACGGAGATGGTTGGTTAGGAATTCGTCGGATGGCGCGCTTCAATGCAGTGAGGATTCAATGCCTGATTGTAGCTTTGGTGCTACCTGATTTATGCGCGAGGCCGCTCGATGGCAGCTGCAAAAATCGAAACCAAATGGTCGATGTGGTTGTTGCGGTTGTTGCTTGATTGTATGGTTGAGAATTTCAATTGATTCTTTTGCGATTCCGAAATGAAAACGAGAACTCTGAATAATTATTCAATTTTCATGTAGATTATATTTAATAACTATATATAAGGTCATTCCAATTTAGAATGTGGAAAAAAGTGATGAATGCATGTAGAAAAACGGTCAATGAGATATAGAAATATATAACTAGATATGATTAGAATTTTAGACGTCATTAGAAACTATGTTACAATTAACTTAGATACTATATAATGGGAAAATGATTTTGAATTTAAATATTTCAAAAATAAAAAATATTACCTATAAATCAAGTACAATATAATTACTACATATGATAAATATCCACTGTCGTACGTAAATTCAAATCATTCCTAATAATCATACATGTACTACAATTATACCACCTAATCATCTCAAGATTTTCAAATGGAAGCCCTTTTTCATCTGACTGAAATTAAGTCATTCGAATGTAGCTTCTAATTATAATAGCCCCATTTTAATTAAAAACAAGAAAGGTTTATTCATCAAAACCATATCAAAGAGAAAAAATATTTAAAGAGCAGAAGTCGATGAAATTACTTTAAATAAATTGTACGCCTAGAAAAAGCAGCGCTCATAGAAAAATCGACTAATTTCTCCTTTCCAAAACCATCATTTATCAAAGAAGATTGGATCCTTCATAATACTACTTCGAACTGATTGACAACGCTTTCTTCCTCAAGACGGCCGCCCACACGCGCAGGAGAAACCTATAAGGCAAAAGCCCAGATAAGAGCGCGCCTCGAGCGTCCACGAAAACAGGTACGTATACAGAATCAGCGATAACCGAGGGAACGAAAGGGCCGATTATCGGCACTGCGCGAGTCGACATTCTCCCCGGCTCAGAAACGAGAGAATCCTTTTACTCCGACTCACTTTCATCTCCGGCATTAGCCGCGCGAGCGCTCGCGGAAAATGGAAAGAAACGCTTCGTCTCGATCGGGCCTGAGGAATCCGCGCGGGCTAGAGGGGAGGGGGATCGATTTATATCTGCGTTCCGTTAAATACTTCCTGCAATGCGCGCGCGCGCGGAATCGTGACAAAAAGCGTCGGAGAGCGGCGGCCGCGCGGTGTTATTAAAGCCTATGCGAGAGGTTACTTTGGAGAGATGGTGCGCAGTGTCTTTGTCGGATCTTCGCTCTCTCATTGCCGCCCGGACGTAACGGCTAAAAGATGGGCTCCATTGGGTTTCAATGGAATTGTTCTAAAGTAATGTGTTTAGGGCCTTTATATGGCATTGCTTCGAAAGTTCGTCTTCTATCTATACATATTTTGTTTTTAAGTTTTATTTGTTTGCGTCATATCAGATAAACTAGGAAAAAGTAATAAATAATGCAGTGAATTGAAAATACTGAAAATGATAATTATTATGCAAAAGGCCTAAGAAGCTAATTTGAATTCGTTGTCATAGCTGTCTGTCAGTTAATTTAAAAATATTTATTGTTATGGTCGTCGTTCAGTGTAATGAAAATGCAGAAGGAACATGTAAATTAAGTTATCTTACGTGTCATCGGCCTTTTGAAGTGTAAAAGCTTCTGGTAAGGTGAATTTAATGACCTTTATTTTCACAAATTTTACCTTTTTATATAATTTTATCAGATGAAAATAATCTCTCAAATGGTTCTCTTGTCCAAATATAGTTTAAAGACTTCTCTGTAACTTGCAGATTTAGACATAAGATCCACTACATCACATCTTGAATAATCTTGAAATTGTGATGATTTCGCCTAATTACTTACACACATCTTCAAAACTACTTATATTCAAAAAACGTTACGTTACTTTGCTTCGCGCGTATTATTTATTATTATTATTATTTTTTTTTTTTTAAGTTATGTACCTACCTACATGACTAAGTTAGTTAGTTTCAAACTTAACAGTTTTTTTAATCACTTTAAATTATACGATAATAAAGTAATTTTGATAAATAAAATGTAATGAAAATTTTCTTATACTATTTTAGTTATGTAGTTTTCTTGAAAATTCAAACATATTAGATTTTGATGCAAATTCTACATAGACCAATCAATTGAGCCAATAAAAACCAATCGAAACAGTCTTATTGCGATGACAGATTTCATCCATCGCTTTTAAAAGAGAGGATTATGTGAATATACTTTGCATTGATGTAATATATAGGTATAGAAATAGAAATATTCCGACGTTAACGGGCAATCAAAAAAATCTCGTCGTATTTCAATAACATCTTTCTACACTTCCTTAAATCGATCTGCACGCTCCAAACAGCTCGCACTTCTCTGAAATCTCACGCGATCCGTGCGATCCCTCACACACACACCACTACATCAGCCGCGTGGAACCCGGCACGCAATCGAATCTTGCGATCGTTGCTCGCCATTTTGAATAAATTCGCGCTGCATCCGAGATTTTTCTAATCTCCCTCTCCTCCCTCGTCCAACGCTTCCCCGAGACCCTTGCCAACGATAAAAATGATGAAGAGGAGAAACCGCGAGCGTACCACCACCACCTTTACTCGTATACAGCGGCGATCTGATTGGCCGCGGGACGGAAGAGAGCAGCAGCCGCGCTCGATTATGATCTTTAGCGAAGGATGCACACCGCCACGAGAATCGATTTTGATGGATTTACAAACGCGCTGACCTTCCGCGCCAAGGATCTTGATAGCCGATTGAAATATCGCGAGAAGATTTTCTCTCTCCGCTCTCGGCGCGAGGAGGAGAAAACGCGACGCGGCGGACGATTTCGGCGGAAGTCGAAGAGCCGCGGCGCGTGAGGATTGCGCGCCGATGAAATATATATGTATCGGGTTTTAAACTGGCGAATGGAGGTTTACTGGCCATTGTTTTTGGCGGGGGCCCGAGAGCGAGCGATATCGCGGCGAACTTGGTTTTGGCAGGTGTCGATGTAAATCTGCTTGAAGGATTTCGGTGGGTTTCGCCGAGTTAACGAGAAATCGCGCGCGCGCGCGCTTGATAGACATCGTTAGTATTAAATTTGATTTTGACATTGGTTTATTGAATGCTGGCCCTGCAAAGAGCTTTTACCGTATCGTTAAATTGATCTCGGAGTTTACGTTTATAACGTATGTGTATAAATCTTGAGATGATAACCATTGGAAAACCAATAAACAGTATATAACATTTTTCTCAGTCGGAACGCGTGAAAAAGTTTATTTATAAGTTTGGAAAGTAACATAAATAAATGCAGCAATTAAATTATTTTTGAGTTACTTCTCAATTTCATATACAGATAATTTTTAACCTACTATTTTGGCTATATCAGAGCCTAAACGATTCTATAACTGTCGAGCAGGTCTGGCCAACGCTGAATAGCTTTGTGATTCTATACAGGTTGATCATGTATGCGATGATCAATGGCATGCCGGATATGGACCTTGCTATCGGAAAGAGAAAATTATTCCGCTCGCTCATACAAATACGTAACTTTCTCGTTTTTCGATTGAATATAAATATATGCTCTTTGCGTATATAATGATAATTGAAGGGTCATGTACCATACCCGCTCATACTTTTTGTATACACAAAAACTTTTTATTCAGATGCAAGCAAAAAACGCTTTGTGATCTGTCTCACATGAGAGTGTCAGCAGATCAGACAGACCTTGATAAAAGTAACTTTCTGCCTTCATAAAAAATTATGAAGAACATTTTTCGACTATTAATCTTCAAAATCAATTTTTTATTGTAAAAAAGAAGGGATTAAATTTCGTGCGTCCTCTACAAAAATTAATCTCCAAAAAACATTCTCCCAACTCACCAATATTTCGTTCCGATCCTCTTAACCGTATATGCAAAGCAATCTCCATTCTCCCTCCGATCCCAAGAAAAAACACTGCCTCCCATCCATCAAAGAAAATCACAATCAACCTCCTTCTCCTCCTACGCCACGCGACCCTCTCGTGAACCTATAGACAAACCTGCAAGAGATGCATCTCGAAGAGAGAGAGGGAGAGATTCTCTTAACCGTGAAACGTCAATTTTTCAAATAAAATGGAATTCCATTGCGAAACGGCCTCGCGCGCGATATTCCCGATATATACTCGCGCGCATAGCCCGCTCCAGGCGGATCGCGCGAGAGCATCTCTCCACGACGAGCATCTCTCCCTCTCTCTCTCTCTCTCTCTAGTTGTACCCGCGAGCCATTAACCTCGCAGAGGTCAGCGTGCGCTAGAACGAGAGAGGAGCCTCTATGTAGGTGACTCACGCGAGTGAGAGTGAGTTCGCTCTAACGCTCTCTGTGTGTATGTCGCAGATGGGTTTGCTGCTTTCGATTTTGATGCTTAGAAGGAGGAGCGTGGGATGAGTATACACGGAAGCCGAGAGTTTTCCAAATAGGTATATGTGTGCTTTTGTCAAATGATAATGAAGGAAATTCTATGCTCAGAATTTGTTTGGATTCGTATAGTGTTGTTTTAATCGTATCGAAGGGGGGGGGGGGGCAGCTTATCGAGAGAAAGCATTTTAATTTTAATATATTTAAATTCCTACTATAATCTTTAGTGCGTATACAAGTCTACGTAATTCGTTTTGCGACTGTTCCTTGTGTTGGCAATAAAATTTAATAATATGCACTAGCAAAATAAGCTGCGTGAAAGTAACATACCTTCACGAAATAAAAGAAAATTGCTTATTTACATAAATTTCGTATATATGCGTAAGTTTCTGCGCCATTGTCTGAACAGTTGTATCTGTTACTACTGCTGTGACTTTTACACAGAAACACCTGTACCTATGCATTCTAAGTCAAAAATTTAACAACTTACATAGCTTTGAAAATTTCAATCTTCTGTATTTGAAAAATCCATGAATTTAATATGAATAATGCATATTAATTTAAAAAATCATATTTCTCTGAAACGAAATCCATTAGATGGCAGTTAAGTTCCAAGAACATAATTTAATATTATAAATACTTTTGAAAATAATTTCAAATGTACCACATTTTAATCAGTATTAAAACAAACATTCATTAACACCATAGGAATTCTCTCTATAATATAACATATATATTTATCGAAATCTGACTTTCCTCACTGATTGTGAATTTTGCCGCATCAGAAATCTTGCCTTATTATTTTATTACTTTGTACTCAATATGCGAACCCACAAATATGCGTATACCTCCGTATCTTCAAATACATCACGCCTAGCCCAACATTTACAGCTGAATAAAGGATATACACGCATTTATTTACCAATGCTCTGCGCTATTGGGAAACTGTAAAATTAATTTGACTGTGATGCGCAACGTGCAGCCGTATATATAAAACAACTTGCGTCACACAGCTCTGTACGGATATTCTTCACTTTGATCCCTGGTACGACCTAGACAACAAGCATTTCACTTTTGTCCCTTTCTTTTTTTTTCTCTCTCTCTCTCTCTTTCTCTCTTTGCATACACACCTGCACGCGTACGTACATACACGCGCAGAGAAATCCATCTCTCTACGCCCGACCATTTTTACGCGCGTGTCCTCGCTCTTCTCTCGTTACATCCCAACAACGTACGTATTTTCGTGCACTCACACACATACACACACATACATAGACCTGTGTACAAGACAACACGGCGAGTGCACAATTTCGTGAACAGGCAGCGGCAGCAGCAGCAGCAGAGCGACGACGTATCCGCTTGCAGCGCGCGAAATCGAGTCTATGCAAATACGAGTCTCGCCGGCCGAAACAGTCAATCAGATAGCTCCTCATTTGCATACACGCGCGGGCACTGCTCAATGGTTAATAAGTACACACCGGCGCCGCCGCGCGTGCGCGCAAAAAGCCACCGATACCTAATGAGAAGGCGTTTACGTGCACGTGAAGAGAGATAGAAAGGGGGGGAGTGGTGAATAATTGGACGAGGTTTCGCGGATGGTGTAGCGAAATTTTTCAGGAGCCAATCGTGATCGGGGGAATTTATATAGTTCTTTTTCGGTTGCCGCAAAACTGTAAATCTTCTCTGCGGATGAAGCTGCAGCGGTGGAATGTATCGATTTTGCGCAAATTTTAGTTGTTGTGAGGTTATCTATTAGAGAATATAATTGAGCGAAGGCACTTACTGTAAGTAGAAAATACTGTTTTATTTTGCGAAATATATAAAATTGTGTATAAAGTAATAATTTTTAACAACTAATGTAAGGAATATTAAAAAATGCACTAAATAAATAAACGATTGCAGAAAAATATCGTTAAAAATCTTGTTATAATTTCGTTTTGGTATACGCAATACAAATTTCAATCTTCAGCATGCCCTCAAAAAGTGTAATTTATTTCACGAATACCTTTTTCACACACAACTATTTTTAGATAAGTGTTATATATTTCAAAATCTTTTGTAACTCTAATCTTTTGTAAGCTTTTTATATTGTAACGAAATGTAGAACGTATCATCCTATATTAAAAGATAATTATATATAATTACCAACGTAACCTTAAGGACGTCAAGAATTTTACGAGTTCAAGGAGACTCCACATATAGAACACTACGCGTTTTTTTATTATCAAATAGATGTATTAAGTTGTATAGTATTTATATATTTTCAAAGTAGGGGAGACCCGGGCAAGACGGTACGCCCGGGCAAGACGAAACACCTAATTTTCTTGGATATTATAATAGATGACCAACGTAAGTAAACGTCTTTACTTTGGCTTTCAGATGCGCGACTTACTTCAAACTATGTAGGGGTATTACGTACCTTATTTATATTTAAAGAAGTTGTTATTGAGTTATTCATTGCATTAGATAATTATTTTTAACAAATTTTAAAAATTATTAGTGCCGGGCAAGATGGCACGGGCAAAACAGCACTATACAAATATGAGGAAAGCGGATCATGGTAGTTGCATCGCCAAGAGTACTTGTAAAGGCGGCAGAGATAAACCATACGAGGGATTGTTCTTATTACTATTGCTGCACATCCTTTCAAGGTTCTGTACGTTATTTGTATATGACTTCAGAATAAATGAAAGTGGTGTTTCATCTTGCCGGGCATATTTTCCGAGCTGACAAAAAATACCTTCGTTTTTCTCGATATGCATAATTTTATTAATCCTATTTTTGCTTAGTATAGTTTTATATTCTTTTTTGTTATTATAAATCCTTGAAGAATATGTATATTATTTTTAAATATTTTCTTT
>JAPYZP010001438.1:0-16894 GCA_030522985.1 Torymus sinensis | reverse complement strand
CCTGGAGCGTCGCCAAAATAATTGAACAGCCAGCGGAGTAGGAAAAGGAAGAATTGGGCTTCTCTTCGTTTTTCCGAAAATCGGTTTGTTAGAAGAAGATTCAGAGAGAGAAAGTCTCGTTTGACACAAGATGCAGCCGCGGGCACTGTTGCGTTCGAATGGATGCACTAAGGCAGTACTGCTAGTACTCTCTCTCTCTCTCTCGTAGCTACTTGAAAAATATTGGAGTAAAAGGATCGTAGTTGAGGTAATATCGAGGTCCTCGATGTTTGCATTTAAATTTCAAAATTGAAAAGGATCACAAAAATAGCGGCATTGCGTGCGAGGTAACAAAAATCCAGGCGAAAAAAGAGGGAGCGGCCTCGCAGGTGCCTTTCTCGCCGTTACGCCCGCGTGGTCGCCAAGTGCGTAAAGCCCCGGCCCTCCGCGCTTTTATTTTACGGCCCGCAATGGCCGAGAGCTAGCTGCTCTGAACAAGCCGATCGTCATTTCGCATTAAACCGCAGCAGCAGCGGCGGCGGCGGCGGCAACGGCAGCAGCCGCGCGCGCGTTATCTTTACAGTTATCGTTATTGCTACCGCCGATTTAATCGCGCCAAAAAAGCCCCTCGCGCCGCGGGCCACACACGGCCGGTTCGCACCTGTCGTCGGCAAGGAATAAGCCAGCGCGTAACTCGCGGAATCACCGCAGGGCATTTTTCCCTCTGCCTCTCTTCCATTTCTCAGTGAGGCGGTAATAGCGCCGAGATTAATGCGGTAGCGCCAAATTTGTCGCGGCCCGGTAATGATAAAGGTTCCTTCCTTCCTCCTGGCGAAAAAAAGGGAAAACGAGCTCTCTTTCTCTCTCGTTCTCGTCCGAGTTTCTACTTGGCCTGATCTCGTTTTCGGCAGCGCGGTGTTTTCTCGCCAGGCCGGGCACGTACGCCGCGCGCTCTGCATTTTCGACGACGTGGTTCACGGCTTTCGAGCGCGATGTGCAGGAACGGTTTTTAATCTCTCGAGAACGCTCGAGCGCCGCCTGCCCACTCGCTTTATTTTACGAGCCGTTTTTGCCCGCGCACGCGACCGGCTGCAGCTATGACAGAAGTTTCGAGTGCCCGACTATACTATCTCTTAACGACTAATCTTTAACAATTTTTTTTTTCTCGAGCTATTTCGAGTTTAGAGTTAACGTTTTAACGCCCCGTGGATCAAGCGCGAAGAACTGAAACGTTAATTTTAATCTTTGAGTGATAAAGTTAATGGTTTTAAATTTTTAACTTTCTAGCAATGAAATAAATTTTAAAGCGCAATAAAATACTTGATGAAGCTGACATATCCTATATGGTAATAAATCTTTAAAGCTCATTAAATTTATACCATTAACTGGTGAACATTTTGGCAAAATAATTTTCTCATATTTATCAAATTTATATTCTCGCATTTATTTTCGCAGGTATACATTGCATGTTTGACTTATCGACTACAGCAACGAAGAAAAATGATTTTTCAACCGAAATCGAATAAATCGACGCACACGAGCCAATATATCTCATAACGAAATCATTACGCTAACATCTCCCGATGCTATCCAAACAGTAGCGGCAGCAGCAGGAGCAGCAGACAACTCTAATCCAGCGAGTGTGCGCAAGCTATAGAGGCGAAGCACGAGGCAAACTTCAGCGGCGCTGCAGCGATCGTGCGCCCGGGCTGCACGGCAGCGGCGCCGAGCAAATCTCCCATATATCTCCTTTCCGTACGCGAAATAACCGCGACGGTAAAGTAAAATCAATATCTCGCTATACGTGAAGCACATGTACAATGCGCAGCGCGTGCCATGCAGCTCTCACCCTCCCGCAGCAGGAGAATTTCCATGGGCACATAAAGAAATTTGGCGAGACGCAGTCGCCGAGGAATCACGCGATGGCAATTTCTCATCTCTCGTTCGTGCGCAGCGGCGCGGCCGGGAGTGGCAGTAGTTGGGAAAACTGGCGCAAGTCATCGGCTCCCAGTAGCTATACCGTCCCGGCGTTTGATAAGAAGCTCCCGCTATGCTACTCCACCCGAGAGAGGCGAGATTCAAAATTAGGAAGTCCTCGGGTAATCTAAGGAGAAACGTGAGATATCGGCGACTAATCAAAGCGCGGATCAGCAAGAGTGAGCTAGAGGAAGAGCAGAGGGGACTTGGTCAATCACAGAGAAACTCGTAAAACCAAGCTCTCCATCTCGGCTTTATCACTCCTCTTTCAACCTCTCTCCATCTCCCTTCTAGCTCTTTGTCGACGTCGACGTCGCCGTCGTCGTCGTCGTCTTTGCGCACGAGCGACGCCGGAAGCCGAGATCGGACTTTTTCGCCTCCCCCGTCCTCTTTCTCCTCGCGCACGGACCCTTCATTCGCATTCCGGAGCTCAAGCGGGTGTTAAGTTAGCGCCGCCGCCGCCGCCGCCGCCGCGGGGAGAAACTTTTCTCGATTAACATGCAAACAATATTTTGGAGAATCCGACGGCTCGCAGCAGCAGCAGTAGCGCCGTGCAATTGAGTTGTCGGCGTGCTCTGGTTTGACTTTTTTTTTCGCTTCCTTCCGAGCGTCGCGGCAATTGCCATGAGAGACGTGCCGCACGGTTTATCTCTCGCTTCGACGAAGATTGAATATTTACGATCCGTAGCTACTTTTTTTTCCATTTCAATCAATACAACATTGTTGTAACGCCTGAGTGATTGATGAGTAAATATTAATTCAATTATAAAGTTTCACCGATCTTTCTATGTATATAATATATCCATAAAAACAATGTTTTCTAAAAAATATCAATTACTTAATAATATTTATTATTTATTACTGTCGCATTGAAGATGTGCAGCATTAAGATTTTAATTTGACCTTTGACATTGCAATATCAATCCCGTTGCCGTGAAATAATCGAAACGCCCTAATACCTTGCGAATATAATTATCCCGTTTATCTTTTGCGCATAAAGTCGCATTGTACGAAAGATCCACTTGTCGAAGAATTAATGAGGATCCATTGTTTGGGCCGCTTCTTTGTTCGCCTAGCCACATTATACTCCCAGGAGCCCGGCAAGTTCGAGCCGCGATACATAAGAATAATGCGCGTAGGAATATCTGTGGAAAAAAGAGCCGAAACGAAATCTCACGCTGGCTAGGCGCGCACAAAACAGCAGCGCAGATCCCCCTTGAACCGCGGCAACCTTCAGCGCGCGACTCTGCAGGAATTAACGAACACCGGCGCACAATAAGAGAAAACAAGGTCGAGCCCTTACATACACACTCGGCCGCTCGTGTTCCGCTTCCGATTTCACGCTCTCCCCCTCTCCCTCCTTCTTTTCACAAGCCACTCTGTTTTTCGCACACAGCGCGTGTCGCAGCTTCGTGACAGTAGCGCGGTCGTCGCTAGTCGCGCTGCCTTTATTTGCGGGTTAATTTATTATGCTAATTACTTTTACGAGTGCACTTGGCTGCTGAGCAGCTTGGCAGCTGACGGTTTAGCTAGCCTCGTCGAGTCGCACTTCTGTTTTCGCGCGCGCGGACGGGGGCGGAGAGAAAGAAGAAAGGAGGCCGAACGAATTCGCGTTCGGCGAGTAGTGCGCGCTTCTTCCTTTTGGACTCGACGGCGAAACTTGCTGGATGCACTTCATTCGCGGGAGTTCCAAGTGCCCCCCTCCCCTCGTAAATCGAGTAAAGGAACGGCGGCGCGCAATGAACGGTAACTGTACAGACCGAGCACGCGTTACTCTTCTTCCGCGTATTCTGCCCCGTCTCTATACACGTTGCCTCTCTGCTGCTCTTTTTTCGCCCCCCTTCTTTCTGCCGTTCGCTCGCTGTGACCGGTGCATGGCAAGTAAAGCGCCCGAGCGGAGGGACGGCGACAGCCGGAAACTTCTCGATTAGTTCTTCCGAATTCCGGGAAATTGGATTTAATTCGACAATACGGTATTGCACGAATTGCTTTTGGCCCATCACCACAAGTGAGGCGAGGAGCGTATATGGTTATCATTCCAACGATGGCAATTTATTTCATGCAAATGCCGCTGAAGTTGAATATTTTTCATTCTTTCATGTATCACTTTACATTTTCTCTGTAAAAATTCACGAAAATGTGAAATAACTTTTTTATGCGAAATATAGTGTGGAATTTATCGAAAATTCATAAAATCAATATATCCTAATTTTACGCTAGCTTATTGAGAAGAGATTCCAAAAATGTTCTTGAAATTCTATAGTAACGAAATTTCGATTTTCAATAGTACTTTTCGATACTAGCTTCGCTCGCGTGACAAACTCATACTTTTGTAAGAATAATTTTTATCACCTATGTCGAACATTATTCTTTGCGTACAAGTAGTACTTTTACGCATGGCGTGTCAAAAAACAGTTATTATCGTATTTGATTAATATAATAAAATTGACGTAATGTTTAAGAAAGCCTTAAAAAAAGAGTGAAAGCCATTACTAAGACCTTCCGTTTAACACCTTCCGTACACATCGATTCGAGCAATCGTAAAAGGTAAACCGACAGCAGGCTTGAAAATCCACCGCGAACGTTTTCCAAACAGTTATCCATCTCGGAAACGTATTATCGCGCGCCTCGACTCGCCCTTAAACCTTATCAGCGACAGCGCCGCAGTGGAAATAAAGAAAAACACGAAAGTTGGCGATAAGAAAGGCGCTCACGCTTTCACGCTTTCTCTCTTTTCCTTTCTCCATCCCCCGCGCGATATAAATCTCGTTCCCATGAAAATTCTCTCGCCCTTATATACACAGAGCGGGCGCGGCGGGCGCGGCGGGCGCGGCTGATAGGCGCGTGCCAAGGTAAAAAGAAGCCGGCGCGATACAGATAGGAGGGAGGAAGGGAGGAGAAAAAGCGCCTGGAGAAGAAGAACAGGAGGAAATCCGGGCGGCGAGTGCAGGAAAGGTGGGAATGGGGTGGCGGCATTTTTCCAGCGTGGGGATTTTATTTGCGGATTGTCGAGGACGAGGATCGGTATATGGTGCGCGGGAGAGGCAAGGAGTAGGTCCGACAGGTAGCTACGCCGCCGCGGAAATCTGGCGCGCGATAGCGGCCGCCATTATCGAGCCGGCAGCTCGCTCTCCCTCTACATCTGGGATTACCGCTCGACTCTCGCGGGATAAAGCTTCTGCACTACCGCCGACCTACTATTTTCCGCGGGAGAGACTGCGATACACGCCGTAAAAGAGCGACAGAGAAACGAGAGCTTTTTCTTTAGAGCAGTGCAGAAAAACCTTGAGAGAAGAGATACAGCCGGCTAGATTGCAATATGTATAAGGTACGAGAAGAAGATTGATTGAAATCTCTACATATATATACACACACTCGCGTTTAAACGTGATTACTGGGCGTGCGAAACGTACTTTTATTGTTTACAAGAAGGATGTATTTCTAGACGAGTGACGCGGACCGAGTTGAATGGAGGTCGATTCGGGAATGTCGGCCAATTTCTAATGGAATTTCATTATTATTAAAATATCTTTCTCCTTTCGTATCAGTTAGCCGGCGGTTATGAAGAAAATATCATTTCAATGGAATTATTCATTAATTTTAACAATTACATTTATACGGAGCAATTTTAAATCCGTTATCTTCATTTCCGCCATTCGACGTTCGTGGTTTTTATCTCGACGAAATTTAAAAGGAAAGTACGGTTCTATTCTTTTCTATTGATAAGAATCCCGCGCGCCGCTGGAAGACTTCCCCGCGAGAAAGTCGAATTGAAATACCTTGCTCCACTTTTATTAAATTAGGCTTTTGTTGTTAAAATAAAAGCTACTTGACTTTGTCTTTCTACGCTTTTAGCTTGACAATGAACTTAGTGCATAACACTGTTAATCCCATTTTTGCTTCTTTAGTTCTACAGTATAGAGTCTAGAGAGAGTAGAGTAGGATATTTTCTCTTCAGATAAATTCATTTGCTTGATGTTTACTTTCCCATGCCGTCGGCTAGATAGAGGCTAGGAGATAAAACTTTTTCCGTGTTTGTGAGGTAAGAAATTTACAATCAATACATCATTCAAATTTCATTAATTTATGGAGCCATTTGCTGAACATTCGCGGTATATTTTGGGCATGAAAGATCATAAATAAAAAATAATGACTATATATTTTTTTTTAAATTTTAATATTTATTTATTATTGGTCGATTGTATGATTTTTGAAATAAGTTTTTGAGAAATTAACAGTATAGCGTGCTATAGTTGATGTTCACGTGATGTTATTAAGTGGAGCATATTATTAATACTATTATTGCTAATGGTATCTAGTTTATAAATGTGAGTGATTTAAAATCTTGAATTGTCCTTCATAGTAATTTAAATTATTTACTGAATAGATCGAGTATTGATGCTGACAGTGTTGTGGAAGGTGTGAAAAGCAAGTTTCTTGTTTCAAAGCATGTGTTCTGTTTAAATCGTATCTTATTATAAGGCGCACGGTCGAAAATCTTTGTGTATAGTTCAACAAACGATTAGACAAATTGTGGGTTAAATAAAAAACAAACACTCAATGTGTGTTATAACCCCATTTACTTGACATTACTACCACAGGATTTTGTATATTTTTTGCCCACTAAATGTTAATTAGACAGAAAAGTGTCGTCATTTTGAACTATGCAGTACATTCTTTAACAAGATAAGCATAAGAATTGGAGAATAAAGACGACTCGCCGGCGGCGGCAAGTGAAAGAGAGAGAGAGAGAGAGAGAGAGAGAGAAGTCGTGTCCTGACATCGCAACCGCCGTGCGCGACGTGCACGACGTGCACACACTAAGAAAGAGGGAGTGCAAGTTAAATTGGAGTGGGCGGTCTCGTCGGGGGTGTGAGGCTTTCGTTTTGCATTTTTCTCGCCGGTGATATTTCCTTAAGTAAATCATTACTCTGTATGACCGAGGTCTCCTTCCTCCCCTCCTCCATTGTCGTCGTTTATTGCGCCTAGAGCGGTATAACGGCGGCGCGGCATCGTCGGTAACGACGTCATTAGGCGACTCGCGAGGCGGCCGCGGGAGCCCCGGCAAGAGATACGTCAAGCAATTATCTTTCCGCGTATAATGCCTCTATAGTTATATATGCGCGCGTATAATCTTTGCGCGCGAACGAGCGTGAGACGCAATCACGCAATCGAATCGTATACCCATTGTCGCGATATTGCGCGCTATTTGAGCTTTTCACTGGCGCAATTATGCAGTTGCAGTTGTTGGCTTGTAAAGATAACCGTGCGGTAATGACGACAAAGATATTACAACTCACTAAATTCTTTCAAGCCTCATTTTTGTGCATGAAATATTAAAAAGAATCTTTTTAAAAGCAGTGCGTGAAGATTAACAATTCTCTGAAATTTAACGAAAACACGACGTTGAAAATGTTGGCTGGTAAGGGTTACGAGCTGGCCTCACTATTATATATTCTCCGCGGCCTCTCCGGTGAGCAAATAAGAATTCTAACAAGAGGCTGTTGCGCGTTGACAGGGCAACGTGTTTGCAGCTTGCGAGCCCGTGCCTGCCATTGCTGCGGTTAAGCTACATATCCCTCCCCCCTCCCTCCTTTACATTGTATAGTCAACTCCCGTCCTCTGATTGCCACGCCATAATCACGATTTGACATCCAATTTATTTGCACAATACGCACACGCCTACTTGCACAGCCCGCCGAGGCTCGGCAGCGCGCGCTTAATTCAATATGAATTATGCATCAATGTAAAATGTTCAACATGTAATTCATAGAAAATTAACCGCTATGCGATTTCACGAATTTTAATTTCCGTGCCTGTGGTACGTATTTTATGTTATTATTCATCAAACGTAAAATATCAGATAGAGCTAGGTATATGAAAGCTCGTTAAATGAAACAGAGTGTATTCATGCATGCGGAAATGTATTGTTTAATGAAATATAAAATCATTATTACTTGTCTAGTTTTCCACCCCCTTTCCCACGTCTCCTCCCCTTCTTCAATCCTCATCCAAATAATCCACCAAGTCGTTTCCTTCACAAATGTAATCTCACCGTAATCGCCTCGGTATTTCGTTAAGCAAGCTATGAAGATTCAGAGCGGGTATATTCCATCGTTAAATTTGGATGCAATTCACTCGGACCCGATCGATATTCTCTGAAAGACCGGCAGCGGCGGCGGCGGCGGCAGCGGGAGTAGAAAAAAGAAATGGAGAGAGAACGAGAAGGCAAAGAGAAAGAATGGATGCTCGCGACTAATAAAAAAGGGAGTAGTAAAGAGCGTCTGCGCGCGTGGAAAAAAGAGCAACAGCCTCGAAGAGGAGAGGTGGCTGTGAGAGAAAGAGGGAAAGAGAGATAGAGTGAGGAAGAGACGCGCGACGTGTAAACGAAGCTCAAAAGGTTCAAGGCGAAAAGGCGAGCGCTTCGCTCGTGCCAAATCGACGACGACACTCTCTCTCTCTCTCTCTCACTCTCTCTCTCACTCTCTCTTACTCTTTCGCGCGCTTCATTACGCCCCAGCGTACCTATGGATCGCACCTTTAAAAAGGCATGGCTTATCTTCTGATTTCTTCTCCCGCTCTTTCTCTCTCTCCCCCCTTCTTCTCTACGACCATTTTTCGTCCGTCACGCAAAAAAGTCTCGGAGAGCTTCCTATATACGGATGATTTCCTCCTCCCACCCATTACTTTTCTGCCTTTTTAGCCCGCAGGAGCGTGAGAGCTCGAACGTGGTTCTTATCAAAGCTCGACGGGCTGTTTTGATTTACAGGCAAGCAAGCCTAGCCCTTCTGTATAGACCCAAGATGCTGAAACAATTACTTAAGGGGGGGAGTGTAATCTATTCGCCAAGGCTCACGTTAGTATGCGAGAGACAATAAAAAAAGGATAAGTAGATACATTTACTTTGCTCGCGGCTCAGTCAGACGCGAGCGGATCTTTACATTCGATGCGTTGATATTATCGTCGCCTATCGCCCCCGCGTGTTGGGAGATAAAAGTTTATCGCTCTGCACTCGGCTACGAGACGCGGAGCAACTTTTACTCGTGCATGCAGTATTGGCACTATTGGCAGGTCGTGCGGGCGTTTAGAGCGATAAATGCGACGGAGAGAGAGAGAGAGAGAGTGAGATTTAGCGCCTGTGCGTGCCTCCAAGTAGGCGCATTAACAAGTGGAAAACGAGTTTTGTGTAATCTTTTTTTTTTCTCTTAATATTTTTTAAAGATATCGCGGAAACTTTTACGCGACGGAATATCCGACCTTAACGATGTGTAAGACTTTTGAGAGGTTATTTAATATTATTTTTCGAACATACATTTGTTTTTTCAGCGATATATAAAATTGAGTTTATGGAAGTTTTGTTCTCCCAAAAGTTGTTCTGATATGCGACACGTTTTAATTAAGTTATATTTATCATTAATTTAATATAATTTTCATAAACATTATTATGCCACATAATTCGCATAGCATAAAGATGAATAAACAATTTTGGTGAATATGCATGCATTTTTATTGTAATGATCAAATTCACCAAACATATACGATTTCGGCGAATGAAATTTTTTTAATTAAAATCCGTTGTACAACATTTTCGCAATTGGCTTCACATTCTTCTTGAAAATACGCGTAAATTGTAAAAATATTCAAAATAACAGAGCAAATTTTCGAAATGAAAAAACGGATGAATAAAACGAGAGTATGAGAAGTTAATTAAAATGTATCGACATAAACAGTTAATAATATGTTGCTTTATAGCCGCTAAGTGCCAATAACCTAAGGTGGCCGGGGTTCTTTCAGCCACTTCTCCCCCCTCTCTCAGCCCGCGACGGCAACTTTTTTACGAGCACGAGAAAATAGCTCGGGCCGAAGAATACATAAGAAACGAAAAGCCGGCTACCCCCACGGGAAGGCACCTTCCCCATAAAAGTCTCCTTCGATAATAAACAGCATCGCACTTCGGGCCTGCTTTAATAACTCGCCGCGCGCGAAAGGAATCGCCGCGTCAAAGTGAACTCGCTCTCTGAAAGAGCCAGCAGAGGGGGAGGGAGATAAGCCGCGCGCGGAAACGCATAATGCGCGTTCGCGCATGCAGACACACACTCACGGCGAGCGCGCGCGCTCATCCGTAATTTTTAATCCTTTTGTGCGCCGCCGCTGAAAAGGCCGCGCTGCTGCGAGTGTGCTTCAGGCGGCGGGACAAAGCCGGGCTGGGCCCCGTCGGCTTACATGAGTGCGCCTCGCGTCAAAGAGCAGAGACAACTGAGGTGCGGAGGCGCGACGAAAAAAGGAGAGCGAAACAAGATCGCGCCGCCAGACACAATGCCTGAGAAATCAGAATGCGTGAAACCCGCGAGCAGACTACGTGTATCTCTATGCACACACGAGGCGCGGCCACGTGAGCCGCCCGCGAGATTGCTTCGGAGGCTATATTTGCCGGGCTTTGTCTTTTATTGAGATGAGTGGGGCTGCACTCGTTTCTCCGCGGAGCTCTTGTGTCAACACTCGCGACGCGCCGACTGAATTAAGAAGGGGAGTATTGGTAATTCGCTCGAGCTTTGCTCCGAATATTGGAGGGAGGAATTTTACTGATTGCAGATAGGCTCCCTTCCAATCTCTTTCAATCTCCAGATTTCATTTCACTGATCCGCCCTCTGCATGTGTGTGTGTATCAACTATCCGGGAATGGGCCGAAATTTTTCAGCAGATTCGGTAACTTTACGGTAGGATGTTGTAAGATGTAGGTCCATTTTAGATTATTTTCTAGCTGCAGGCTTTATCAAACGATTAAGTCGATGAAAGTTTAGAAAACAATTTTTAGAACAGATTTTAGAAAGCGCTGTACTGAGAAGTTTGAATAATAAGTGAATGACTAAAATTTTCCGAAAATTAAACTACTACTTTTCACAATATAATAAGAATTTTAGTTATTTTATTGGCAAAAGCATTTATTACTCGAAGACAAACTGAAACAGATGTAAAAAAGAAAAGAATGATGAGTCGTCATATTTCAAAGTAATATAGTAGGACCGTATCGTGGAAGCATCGCGAAGAGTAGCATAAAACAAGGCAATCGAAGATAAAGAGCAATAAAATAATAAGTTGGACGGCACGGCTTTTGCGTATCTTTTTCACATTTGTAGATCGGCCGAGTAGTATTGGCGTCTCCGCATATCTGCCTCACGTCTTTATCATTCATCCCCCGAGGAAACAATCCGACATCGTGACAGAACTCGCATCGCCCGCGGACACAAGTGTTGCGGAGGGGGCAAACGAGCTCTGCCCTCCTCCAGCCGCACAGCCATCCTCTCCTCATTCTCGAAGACAGTGACGAATCCAGTCGGGCTCTCGTCGTTCCGCCTTGTAAACGCCTCTCCGGCACATCTGCTTCTCGTCCCGCGCGCCGTCCCATTACCGACACACCCTCTGTTTTAGCGCGCACCCGCTAGCTACGGCTTTAGGCAAGGAGAGAAGTACAAATGACGCGCCTTTTCCGCCTCGCTGGCCGGATTATGAAACGCGCGTTTTCCGGCCGATTTGCAGCGCGCGCTCGACGCCGGTAATTTTTCACTCGATCTCCGACGAGGGTTTTCCAGGCCTCGTTAGGCACGTTTGTCAGGTAGTTAGTATGCATATGTGTGTATATGGCGAGGGCAGTAGTGCGAAGCGGTTTTGGTCAGACCGTCAGGTCGTGGCGGCGCCTTTCCCCGTCTTTTCGCTTCGAAGGATAACAACAATGATTGTGTGCAGGTGAGCAGTGCAGACTCGCGATCGTTCCATTAACCGAGTTAAATGAACGCTCGGGATTTTTCTCCAGCCCCCTTTAGTTCTCTTCGCAGGATTAAAAGTTGCAGAGCGGCCAGGGTATAACCGAAGGAGAAAGCCGCTATACGTGGGCGCCGGTATATACATCAGGCGGGGCGAAGACCTCAATCTCAAAAGTTTTGGCGGCTTAATTAGTCCGGGAAACACAGTTAGTTTAACCGGTTATCGTTCCGGCTCCCCGCGCAGCAGCCGCTCTATATGTTTCTGGCCGCAGTCGGGAAAGAGCGTGACCTCGTCGTTCCATCGGCCGGCCTTCCCTCTCCCTCGGCAAAAAGTTAGGTTTTGCCAAAAAGCAAATAATAAAGTTATCCATCTATCTATCTCTTCGGTCGAGGGATGCGATGGTTAATTTGAAAACTCGGCCAGTCCGACTTTCCCGCGTGTCACTCCGCTTGGTATCGCGCCTGAGTATCCGACCTGAATAATTCGGCCCCCTCGCCAGCGCGCGTGCGAAACTCGCGTCGCAGCCCTGACACACATATGCGATCCTTCGTCAGCGGCGACTATGTGCGCGCACGCAGCCGCGAGCTCTGACCCGCCTCGAAAAAGTAGGGGCAGCGCGCGTGGGAATAACCCTTTGCAAGATTGATAAGACGCGCGGAGAATGTCCGCGCTCTCGCTTTCTATGCAGCACACGTGTGTGCGTAGCTGTGCGCTCACTCGAGCTCGCAATTTCCGCGCTGAATGGTGCGCAATTTTCAGCGGGGAAGGATTTACATTGCAGGGAGGTAGCCGCCGCGTTTTATCGAGAATTCGCCCGCAGGCGGGGAGAGCTCGGCTCGGCCTAGGGCCGCGCGGAGGAGTTTAATTATAGATGGGCCGAGGACGTGTGCGGAGAATTGATCGAATCGGGGGACAACGATGGAGATTTATTTAGCTCCCTCCCGCCTCCTCCCTCGCTCCCTCTCAGCTCGCTCTTTCATCGGCTCCGCTCGCCTCCTTCGGATTCCCGACGTGCTGTACCGAAGAGAGAGAGAGAAGCGAGAGGGACGGACGGACGGGGGCAGGGTAATTGATCACGCACTCGCGTGGTTATACCGTCGCGTACGTGGAGCGCCTGCGGGAGGCGCGCGCGCTCGGTACGTGCGAGTTTAGCCGCTGCAGCGCGGGCAAGACCGTCGGCGCGCCCATTCGCACGGCGCCGCCGGTTCAACTGACTGCACGGGCGTAAAAAAGCACCTACCTTGAATATCAACGATCAGCGCCGGCGTGCGCGGCGTGCGCGGCTGGCCCTGCCGCTCCCTCGGCGCGCATACTAAACACACCCGCGACTGCCGCGGCCACACACAACCCCGGCGAGCCGCACGGCCGCATTCACGCACGAAATCCGGCGGCACTCGTCCTGCACGCAGTCCTGCACGCACTCTCGTCCACGTGATCGGGGAGCTCGGCCCGACGGGTATCAGGGAGCAGCGCACTCTCGCTCGGTCGCGCGCCGGCACTCGACTGGCGCGCACAGCCAGGCAGACAGACTGAGACGCGCGGCGGCGCGCACACTGGCTTGTTGTGCCCGAGGAGTCGGCGGGCTGCGCTGGCTGCGCTCTCCCCCCACCGCCGAGCCCAGCCTCCCCATCCCGCTCGGCCGGACGGACCGACGACCCCGCAGCGCCCCGCAGCGCCCCCGCGCCGGAGCGGGCCGCGCAGCCGCGCTCTTCCCGAGCGACCGAGCAGCGCGCGGGGAGGGCGGCCGCGACTCAAGCGCGGATCGATTCGACGGCCGTTGCCTCCGCTGCAACTTTCTCCCTCTACGGCTCCGAGCTGCCGCCCGCTCATTTGCGCGCTTTATTTTTTTAATCAAGAGCGGCTTATTTTAACGCGTAGATGTGTGCATGCGAAAGCCAAGAGTATAGCCTGTCGAGCGAACGGCGAGCCACTTTTCTTTGGTCGATTTCGCGCCTGATTGTCTTCGAGGTGTCCCGATAACCTCGGATGATAAACTATTTCCTGCGCCAACTTTTAAATTATCACCGTGCTACTCTCACGTGTGTGTGGGTGTCACATCCCTACTAGTAAGTACACTAGCTTGCCACACAGCTCTCTCCGTTTTCAGCTCCTCTCTTTGTCTTGCCACCGCGCCGCGGAAACGCGTGTAATTTCTACTACGCGACGATACGATTACAAGACAGCCTTGTGTCGCTCGCACCCCTCCCGCGCAGCCGCGCTCAGCCGCGCGCAGTAATTGTAAGGTGTCCTTTGAAAACGGTCTCGCGCAGACTGTTAGACGCGCATATACGTGCGCACGGATGACGTGTGAAACAAACAGGCCGACTGGCTGCAGGCCGCTGCCGCACCTGCATGCACAGCCACTGCGACGCGTTACGCAGAGCATTATAATTGAGATTAAAGCGTGTTTATTCGCGGCCTGATGTCTCTGTCGAGAAGAATTTCGACAATTGCAGTCGTAATTTCGCGACGAGAGATAGCGAAGAGGAGGGGGGAGATTAATTTCAGAAGAGAGGAGTTGAGGGCCATGATGCCCCCGGGGAAATATGGCTCACTTTAAAACTCGTTCTCCTTTCGCGACTTAGATACGCAAGCACGCAGGCATTAATAATATAAATTTTCGAAATTGACCTTTCGCGTTTATGCCGAGCTCGTGATAAATGGATGCGGAGAGAGCTGGACCGAGTTATCCTTTTTTACCAGAGGCTATAAATATGTGGAAAAACGCGTTTCTCCTGTCTTATGCGTAAGATTAAAATGATATAATGGCTTTTCGATTTTGAACATAAGCTTATAAATATGTCAGATTAAGTTAATCGAGTGAGTATTAGTGAAATGTGCAGGTTGCGTGTTATGTGGCAAGCGAACTGTAGGCCGATACTGCGAGTAGTAGAGCCGCGCTGTGGTCAGACGCGATACCTTCATTCCCCACTGCTCTGTATCTCATTACAGACAAAAGCATTCGTGTTCAATGATAAAAAAAAAGATGTAATACTGTAATTTCAAGCAGTGTTTTCAATCTTTTAGAAAAGAAATAACCCCAAAGAAAAGAAGAGCTTTAATTTAACTGATGAACCGATTGTGCTCTTCAGTCAGAAAATCCCGAGCAATAAATAAACATCAGCCGGCAGAATAGTTAGTTTTTCTTCCGCACGGCAAGAAGCTTTCTCATCAATGCGAAAGCGCACTTTTTAAGATTAACCAAGTTCCGTTTCATTAGGCTCGACTATAGGAGCTGCTTCGGCAACCGCCGGGGTATCTCCACGCTCGACACTTCTCTGCCTCCTCCATCTCCCTCTCGCTGTCTTTCTCTCACTCTTTATCCGCCCCACTCTCCACCCCTCGAGTGTCTTCACACACTTTGTGCGCGATCTTGCCGAGCACGTTATATAGTATTAATGAAGTTCAATTGCCGGGCTTGATGCGAGCACTTAATTAAGCCGCCTCTTCAATCTTTAATGGCTCGATAAGTGACGAACGTTTTTCAACGGAAAATTAGAGCGCCTACATCTACTTATAGATGAATTATTTATTTCAGCATTAAAATTGCAAAATATCGCGGCTTAAAAAAACATCAATGTTTAACATTTTATCAACGTGGTATGAATGGGTAACAAACGTTTTTTATCTAAATAAATGTTTATGCGAAACTATAATTGGTCTAATTGCATCCATCGGACCGGTTTCTTTGAAAATAAAATAATTACATTAATCTCAAAATTTCGTTTAGCGTTAAACTTTGCATGATGATAACTTTTGAACCAAACGATAAATCTTTTTCAATTTAAAATGTCTGATTCTTCAGTATTTAAACGAGTTTAGCTGCAAGTTTCGATGTTTTTGTTCGAATCTAATTAATTGGATTTCGTGTCAAGGCCATTAAGCGGAATGCTATAATTATGTAAAGAAGGCCGAAGTTTGAAGGAGTGTATCTGAGAAAGTAAATGGTAAATCATTATAACAATATAAAAATTTGCTGATAAAAATAAGTCGAATGAAATGTGGCATGGAATTTGAAAAGAAATTAGCCCGAGTAATGAATATAGAGCCGTGGCGGATAATATCGGTAAATATAAAAATGGCGCGTTAAAGGCTATATTTGCCAGTAGCTGCAGATGGAGGCGGGTGCGCATTATCTCGGCGCTCCGTCAGGCCATTAATATTTTCACCGGGGGGGATTCCGCGAAGCAAATCGCACGTAATTTCCCGAGCAAGGCGTTTAATCATCATTTCCCCCAGTGACCTACAATCCCGCCACAGCGGCGCGCATTGCGCGCGCCCCGAGATTTTTCTCCCCAGCCGGCTTCTCTGCCGCGCATATTAAAGGAAATGAAAGTAGGCTCTCGCGCCGCTTGACATCAATTTAATTCGTCGGCATTTTTACAACGGAGCCCGCACGCGTGCGGCGCATTTCAAGCGCCTTAATAGATTTTTAATGAGAAACTCCCTTACATACTTTATACGTTTCGTCGCAGGCACGGAATTCGCACACGCGTCCGCTCACGTATCCGAAACTTCGCACCCCCTTTTCACGCGCGCGCTAGCGGCAGGGGAGAAGAGAGCTTTTCTCGGCTCCCCTCTCCCCGGTAACGCGCATGCACACGCCCAAGTAATTTCGGTAGTTCGAGCCAGCGAGCGGGTTATATGTCGGGCCCGCGCGTGAGCTGAAATTTCTCGCGAAGCCCCACTTTGCTCGCTGGCTGTCTCCACACTTCGTCACCTTCAAGGCTAACGAGCTGCCGTGCCGTAGCGCCGCAGCAGTAGTGCCTTCAATTTTCCTCGGCAGCCGCCATACGTACAGGTATACACGGGCTGTTCGGCAATTGTGTGCGTGCGAGCGTCTTGGCCAGCTGCGGCGACGCTGAGAGACAGAGGGAGCTATGTAGCGAGACACCCGCCCGATCTATTACCGTTTGCCGCGCGCGGCCTCTCATTCCGGCCAGCGGCGGCTCTTTTTCCTGCTTCTTCGCACCCTCGTTTTAGCTGATTAGATGGCCGTAGAGAAGAGAGAAAATACGCTACACGTCGACTCGCTCGTGGAAATTCATTAGTGTGCACGTGTCCTCGTGGCTCGCTTCCTCTTCCTTACTCTATTAAGAATAATGTCGGCTACAGCATATATGAGTTTACGTAGATTCTTGTATAGAAATTTCTTCACCAAATAACTATTATCTGC
>JAPYZP010001437.1:0-23310 GCA_030522985.1 Torymus sinensis | reverse complement strand
ATGTAGTTAGAATTGTGTCATAAAATGATGCAATACTTTTAATTTTTATCATTAAAAATTAATTAAAGGAATATTTAGGTTGAGGAAGCTAAGTGCCAAGGAATTGGCAGCGGTTTTTTTAATGTATAGCTTCTAATGGTTTGTATATAATAACAATTATTGTGTATGATAATTCGAGCAGCATAAGAAACAATTAATAATATTTAACAATATTCAGTTCGATATATAATTTTGTTTAGATTTATATGAAAGTTACTTCAGAAGAAAATGAAATTTTCTTTAAACTAAAATTTTATTTATGCTCACCATTAAAATACATTTTATAGGTGATTGATAAATACTTAAATTCTACTCTTCTTATAATTGATGTTCCTTAATTTCATTTTACCGTGCTAAGATAATTTAAGGAGCAAATAATAATGAGCGATAATTGAGCTACAGCTGTACGAATTATGGGGTTTTAATAGCCAAATGTTATATAATATAATGAAGAACTCGAATTTAAAAGGAAATATAAAAATTCCTTTAGCAAGTACGTAAATTATCCGCAGCAAAGCACTTATTCTAAATTCCCTTAATAAAACTCGGAATAGCTGAAACTCATCGCACATAAACGTAACGACATAGATCGTCGAAACTCCTCGCTCCCCTCTGCAATAACACATCTCATCCGTCGGCGGATAGTGCGCGCGGTACGGTGTATATATATACGTACGCGAATTGCAGTTCGAATCCATCGGGCAAAATATGAAGCGGAAACCTCGGCGCGAGTGCGCGCACACGGAAACCTGACGTGTCCGATATAATTTGCTCCGCCGGCCTTGCCTCTCACTCTCTCCCTCTACCTCGCCGACCCGTGCACGTAACTCGCCGGCAAGTTAAATCGACTTTGGCGGCGGAGCGACACTTGGCGAATCGGCAACGAGAAAGTGAGAGAAGGAGAGAGAGAGAGAGGGGGGGGGGAGAATCCGACGCGAAGTCGTTGCTAATTATCATCCGCGCGCGCGCGTGGCCGCAAACACTCCGCGAGAGCCGCTGGGATAATTAATCGCAATGGATGCGGCGACTCGTGCACGGAAGCGTCCTCGTAAGATCGTGGAACGGGGAATCGGGTCAATTGGTGGTTTTGTAGTTGAGGATTGTGAGGTTTATTTTTGGCGCCAGTTGACGGGATGAAGTAAGTGTGATATAGTAGTTCTATTTTTAGCGCCAGGAGTCGCCGTCATCATGTGATTTCGCAAATGTCATTTTTATTGCATGATGATGATTAAAGAGACAATGGAGCGTTCAATTGCTGCTGAACGCAAAACAACTTGATTTTACAGAGATCATTCCTCCGGTTATTGGACAAACAATAATATATATAAAGAGTAATTTTTTCTAATCATCCAACGATACAAAGATTTTCGAAAGAAAATTAATACTAAAAATTTGAAGGTTTAGTTACAGATCGCGTCTAGCTAACACAGCAGCAACAGTTTAACAAACAAAGTCTCAGGCCTATTTTTGAAAAAATTGAAAGGCGCGCTCGGAACAAGCAACGCATAATTTTTGAAAACAAGCTCGACGCGCGATACAGAGTGTTTAACTCCGGAGCTGCCAGCACAAAGAGCAGCGGCGCTCGAGAAAAAATTAACGCGACGCGAAATTAACAGAGCGCGCGAGCTCGAGCGCGCTTTCGAGTGGTCGTAAGGCCTCATAAGAAAACTACGTAATACCGTAATTCGCTTGCGGCGCGTACGCGTACACTAAAGGGCGCAATTTCGCAGTTGCGGCAGCGGCAGTATATACTATATAGCGTTGGCGTGCCAAGCGCGAACGACTTAAACTGCTTACGAGTAAATACAATTTTTGCAGGAGCGAAAAAAAGCAGCGGCCTTGTTCCTTCCCGCCCTCTATCTCTCTCGAGTATATTCCAGGGGGCGTCCGGTGAAAATTCGACGATGCTGCCGGCCCGGAGGAATTAAAAATTCAGGCAGCGAAGGCCAGCGCCGCAGACGCCACTTGGGATTTTCCGCTCTCTCTCTCACACCCTGGCTTCTCTCATCGTTGTTCCCGTGAATTTATTCTCGCCTCGCTCCCGGCTAATGCTGATTCTCTTTTTCGCTCCACGAGTTTCATGTATCTGTGCCCATGTGTGCGCCACGTGTGTCTGTGTGGGAGAGGGGAGCCTCTTTGGTATCGCCTTTGTTTTGATTAGCCGTTTTACGGTTGACTTTTACGAGCCGGTACTCCTCCTTTTTCTCCCCCTGTGTGTCGAATATTTTTCTTTCATGCGCGGCGAGTGAATATTTATTGGCGCGCTCGACTGGTTATTGAGGGTACACACAAACACACACAACCACACACACATACACACACATACACACTCACATTCGAAGAGTACGTGTATGAGGATTTTGATTTTTTTGACCTTGCGTTTTTCGTGATTTCGTTAGAGATACAGCAAAATAATTTGATGTATTTTAAATTAGCAGGAGATGAAATTCGGTCATTGCATGAATGTTTTATTTCACCTCTGGGGTTAAGGTCAAATACTAGAATTGTGATTTCTCTGGTGGAAAGGCAATCTTTTTTGTGGAGAGATTTGAAGGTACTAGGTGTCAAATTAATTTACTTTGAACATTTGTACATAATACTTTAACATGTCTATTATATAAACTTGAGAACTTCTTAAAAAGCATAATAATTTCATTTTAAGAAAAGTCTACCGGTAAGAGCTAGATACTGAATAATATCTTAGCGTATTTTATAGCCTGAAGGTTCATTAAACTGTTACAGCTAGTAATTACATTTTTTCGAAGAATTTAATTCTTAAAGTTTCTGAGTGCATCGAAAATGGCTGAAACTCAATCTACTTCAAAGTAGTAAGTAATTATCAAGTTTTTCGGAGTATTTACAAGTTTCAAAATGAGAAGTATTGCGACACTGCAATGTAAATTAATCGTGTTCTTTACTTGTTCTTAATTGTTCTATCGAAACTTTTTCTGTTTACTACATAGTAGTTTCAAATAGCAGTATTCGATACTAGTACAATAAAAAAAACTTGTTTTCTTGTTTTCATTCATGTGAGAATCATTTTTATCACCAGTATATTGAACATTATTTTGTTGACACTCCATGCGTAAAGTGCTATTTTTTACCATGCTTGGCATAAAATAGTTATATATTTATAGTTGAAATAATATTATTACCCCTCTTGAACAGTTTGGCATATAAAATTGGCTAAATCGCGAGGTGCTCATAAATTCACTTAACACAAATGAAGAGCCCATCGCTCCGTATTATTCCCAACGCGGCCGATGAGAAACATCTCGCAGCAAGCCCGCGAATTTTTCAGCCCGGCTAATAGAATTACGGCCAATTAATTAACTGGATGCGCTATAATGAAGCCCGTGGCTATCTGCTTGACCGCGAATTTAGGCGATATATTGATGATGAATAAACGTTTTTGCACCGGGGAGGGCTACACACGGGCCCACGCACGCGTAATTTATCGCGCCTGCATATGGCGGCAATTTTGCAATCGCACCTCATGTGATTTATGGGGCGAAAGCGAGAGCATGAGCGGGATAGGGGTAATAAACTGCGCGATTGTCGGGGAATCTAGTGGCGTGTATATACTATTTCGCGCGCGTATGCGTCTGGGGGTGGCCCTTGGGCACAAATAGATTTAATTACGTTTTTTACCTTTTGTGCGTGTGGCTAACGATACGGGCGAGCCGTGAATTACGTCTCCGTTGCGGATGGACTATAAACCTGATTTTCCACATTATAGCTTTGCGAGAATTAAGGGATTTCAATATTTAACTTTTCCCCATGTTACAGAGAGCGGGGCAATGAGAATATGAAAAATGAGTAATCGTTCATTGGCAATGCATTTATGCTTGACATAGACACTATTCAAACAAGAATAGATAAATTATAAACAAATTTTGAAGCGTCAAATGATTTTAAATTTTCAGCAATTTTTATTAAAAATTATTTTTAAAATATATAAATGAAATATGAAACATTGACTTGATTATTGCTTTAGCTTAGTAATATAAAATAGTAATAGCTTAAATCTTTTATTTGTTTTAATTGTAGTCATGATCTTTATTTTCCATTCTTCAAACAGTTTAGCTATGCCTTATTTTCAATACACTGAACAAATAAAGTTATTCTATTTGAAATGAATGCCGCGGATTTAAACGCTAAATAAAGTTACTATTTCAAAACAATTATTTCATTATTCGAAATTAAAGAATAACTATAATAAAAAAAGACTACTATACTAATTCATTGATACTTATAGCTTGTTCAAACTTAATGTTTTGGTTCATTGTGTGGTGATCGAATAAGGAATTCATTGATTTAATTCAGGAGAATTTTATATTCTTTGTCCCAGTATTGATTAATTTCCTACTTATAATTACTTCATCATGATAGTGTACAACGTATAACTTTCGACAAAGTTTCAAGACGATTACAAAAATAACCACTTGAACTAACTACTTATTATTAATCTTTATCCCTCGGTGATGAATTAATGATGGAAGATGAATTTATCAATATTTCTGAGGCAGATTGCTTAAGAACAACTAATAAACTTATTGCCAACGCTTGACGATATTTATTAAGAAGTATGGTGATCGATTTTTTATCAACTTTATATAATTCAATTATCTTTTCGCTGCGCTCGAATTGGCATGCGCATCGAGGGAAATGACTCTCTTGGCTTGCTTCGGTGAGAGCGTGCAGAAGCACTTGGACGGGATTCAACGGGCAGCCTCAGAGACTGGAGACCCACCAAAGGGTTTCGGCGTTCGAGCTCCCGCTTGGATCAGATCAACGGAATAGTCAAGATGGTAGCAAGCAGAAAAATTTACTTTTTGATTTATGTGATGACGTCAATCACTTAGAACTACCTCGAGAAATAAAATCATTCAGTCGGCTACTTGTTACTCTGCAAACATTCTTATTTATTTTTGTTATTTTTGGTGCTATTTATAATTATATATCACTTGTTATCAATATTTAACTCTTATATTATAAGCCTTTACACATAAATATATTTCTATCGATCATTCTGGTTTAAAAAAAAAGTAATAAATTAGTCAAATCTACTTCATCGTCAGATTCAATGGACGAAAATAATGCACGTCAATCGGAGAAATGCACAATCCTATTTCAACAATTTCTCGGAAATGAAGTGCGATCGACGCGCGTATTCAACAGTCGGATACAGGTATCAGGCGGTGCTCGATGGGGAAAGAAAAATCCGAGGGAAGAAAAACCACTAGTCACGCGGTCAGTACCATCGTATAAAAGCCCACACCACTACCATCACTTTGGCACATATATAAGCTTTGCATACGCGATGATGTACTCATAGTCCACATCCTGATGAGCCCTCGCTCGTAAAAAGACAGCTCGCTAATTATGGTAATACAATAAAGAGCCGCGCTCTCATTAAAAGCCCGGCTAGCGCGCAGGAAAACTCTCGTACGCAGGAAAAATGGAGGAGTACCGCGCATAAAGGCAGTTGAACCGACTCGCCGACCAGTATTATTAATGTTGCACGCACTCTGGTACTTCCGGAATGTGTATGCGCATGCGCACCGGTACTTCTTATTCGCGTGTGTTTTTTGTGTTTCTTTCGCTTCACGGATTATGGAGAGACGCGAGTGTATTATGCTGTCTGGTTGTGCAGTTTTATCCGCGGAGGGAACGTGTATGTGTGCGGAAAGTTTTACGGGGCTGGGAAGTGAACGTTCGTTGCGGCTGTTATATTGAGGGGATTATTTTTTACCGTTATCGCGTTTCATGTTAATTTAAATATCGTTTACTCTCATATCGATAAAGTAAAATTATATTTTCATGATATTTAATTTCTCTTTTTACTGGACTCGCGATAACTTATATTCCTTGTTGATTTTACCTTTTCGTTATATAGAAGACTCCCTCACTCAAAATTAATAAAACTGTTTAAATAATACTTTAAAAATAAGATATTAAATGGAAGTTTTAACACTCTTGAAAAAAAACCGATGTCTTTACGGCGTTCAAACTATTTTAAATCAAAAAGAATAAGTGCAATCCGGTGAAACTATATCACGTAAATGGATGAGTTCCCAATGGAGCTGCATAAATTTCTTCCAGATGATTGAAGACTTACTCAGCTGGGAATCGCACTGTAAAATATAACATTCCTACACTTCAGTGATTTCGGTTACTTATTGCGACTGACTATACGGCAGTAAATTTGATGAGACGCCACCGCATACTTTTCAATACGTTGTCTGGTAGTTGATTATGTTTTCTAACAAAGTTTATTGTTAAAAATGTTCTTTGGCAGTATTCTTGATTCCTAAACCAGGATATGCAATTATAAAAAATATCTGTGTCATGCAAAAAGTTGAGCTTCAGACCTGTGATTCCCCTAAAAACAAGCTACTTTTTTTCGTTTTGAACTATACAGGCCGCTCGCGCGAACGCCATAAATCCTCCCTTAAACTGAAGCTCGCGCGCCGCGAAGCGTTACACCGTAAACTTCAGCCATTACCTCGCGTTTTATCAAGCCCCCACTCTTCATGCCAACCTTTTTCCTCCTCCCCACTCTTCATCCTCTCATCACTCGTGGCGGCGAAACAACCAGCCCTTCGCTTTCTCTCTTCTTTCCGCGAAACGCGCCGGGCCGAGCGACGTCCGGCGCACGCCACACGCATTTTGCACCCGCAGTGGCGCGCGCTCTCGTTCGATCGAACACGCGGCTGCACGCGTAAACGCGGAAATTGGGATGTCGCTGATTTTCCGAATCGATATACGGCAGGGAAATTCGCGAGATTAACGCGCACGCGTGCGTTCCTTGCGCGTTTAACGGAATTATTGTTTGGCGGGGTGGGTCTAATCGAGCGCGCGTGACGCAAACGCGCGGCTGCACGATACGCATATGGGTATACGTGCGTCGAGGGAGGTTACGGTTTACGTGCTAGCTATGGATTTACGCCCGCGAAGTTTATCTCGCGCGCACTTTTACCGCACTATCTCTTCGTGTGTGCTACGGCTGCGCGCCTGCGTCAAATTGTTTCCTCCTGTGCAGACGCGTACGCGCGCGGGAATATGGCACTGCGCGAGCGCTTGTGTGCCGCGGCGCGCAGAAGATGTATGCATATGAATAAAGTTCTGTGCGCGCGCGTCCGCGCCTCGAACTTCCTTTCGCTCTATACACTCCAAGTTCGCTCGCGCTCGCAAGCGGCTGGCTTTGTGTAAACGCGGGCGTGGGCAGGTAGCGTGCGCTCTCTTTGGTAATGTCAGCTTTTGTGGTTTCCACTGATCTACCCTCGTGCTTCTGAATTCTGCCCGCCATTCGAATGAATCATTAGTGTATTACAGACGAGGAATACCTTTTTCCTAGTGTGGCTTCTACTCGGAAGCTCTTTGGCGAGGCCATGCGTTACGTATACCATTTTTAACAGTGTGATAAATTCATTTATTTTTATTATACTTGTATTAAAAGTAATTTTAGCAACAAATTACATTTCATTCTTCCAAAATGGCGTTACCATTATTTTAGTTCTTTTCATTAATTAATGGATTTAAAGAGCTTTTTGAAAGGCCATGAATATAATTTAACAGAATGATTTTTCAGTTACAGTTAATACTTCATTGTGGAACCTGTTATTTTAAAATGTGACAAAAATTTATTAATTTTAATTAAAACCTAGGCTATATTTAAACACGTGGCTTTTCCTCAAACGTAATTTACTCTGATTCCTTTAATTAATTTTTAATGCTAAAATTTTAATTTATTACACCAATTTATGGCATAATTTTGTAATTTTAATTACAGCCCTTTATTCGGATTAAAAAGTATTAATTTTCTTAATTATGTATAAAATATGGATAAAATAACATTTGTGAATTAATTTTCTAATTATGTATAAAAATGAATAAAATAATTGACTATGATATTAAACTAAAAACCTTTTAAAATTACTAAACCACCTTAAATTAAATTATTTAAAACCACAAACTTTAAATCATAGTTTCTTGATGAAATTTTAGACAAATATATTGCCTATACATACCACATACACTGATAGAAACAATGGTTTGAATTTGAATTTGAAAGAAAACAATCCTTTTTTGCAAAGAACTCATCTGAAAAAGGTATCCAAAATCTACCTTATGAGTACATATAACTATTATTTTAAATTAAATGAAATTTTATCCTATATAGAGTGAATTTATTAATATATAATCAATATTAGTTTAAAATAGCAACAAAATTGAAAAATATAAATTGTAAAATTTAGAAATCTCTATACAAATAAAAAAATCGAATTTGACAAAAATAGAATATTGACGCCAAGTGTGTAAGCCAAATAGAAAAAAATTAGCCCTATCCGGTTAAAATCGGTCAAGTAGATCATGATATATCAAGGTCAACATAATATGGCCAATATGTGGCCCATGTATAGCCACGGCGCCGGAGTCAAATATCAGCCATACTTTTTCCCGTATTACGCCCATACCTATCTGTCCCATAATCTAAGAAAAATACACATACCCATAGGTACATTTTTTAAAATAGTCTATTTCGATTCCAAATTTTCTAAACAACATTCCTAATTTATATTTTCTTAAAAAATTTTATTTGTACTATCACAAAGCTTTCTCTAAGAGGAAACAGAATATTACTTAATTACAATTCCGTTTGTAAAATCAAATAATAATACATACTAAAGAATATATTTCATCTGAGTTATTTTGACTCAACAATTTTTTCAAATTAAATGTCATTGTCAAGTATTTCTTGGAAATACATATATATTACAAGTTTCATACGGACATTATACTTGCATTTTAATATTTCACGACACGTTCATTGAATTTTAACAATACGTTAAAGCTACCGAGTACACGAAAGAGAATCTTAAAATATAGTCGGAATAGTATTTTCATCTCCGCGCACCCTACGCCATCTCTATTTCAGATCCTTTCGTATTCACGAAATCTTCTCCTCCTTCCACATCCACCTTTTCCTCTCCGCCCTCTACACAAGCGCGACTCCACCCGAAGATCCTCTACCGACCGAGTGTCTTTTCTACGACTTCTCCGCGCGGGGAAAAAGCGAAACGGGAAAAAGCGCACGGAGATCGGAATAGTAGATAGAGCAGAGCGAGAGATAGAGGAGAGAGGGGGGGGGGGGTAGGAAGAGAGGGAGAGAGAGAGCGAATTTGCGCGTTGACATGGAAAGTGCATAGCGCGCGTGACGGGAGGGAGGTAGGATCAAGATTTCCCGCTGAATTTTTTAAACTCGAGCGATCGTTTAGCGTGCCGACTGGCGCACGACAAGTGGCGGATAAAAAAGTTTCGCCGCGTTTAATGCGAAAGAAAAAGAGAGGAAATGAAATTTTCCCGAATCTTGATAGCCCGAGCCTGGAAATTGCTCTGCAGTCGTGTTTGCATTGCCGAGGTGTATAGTCGCCGGCGGTGGTGTATACGAACTCTGGGGATTCGCTTGAGGAAGTGATCGATGAACGCATGTGAGGATGCATTTTAAAGTAGAATTTCGTGGCTGTGGCATTCTTCGGCCGAATATTTCGCCGGGTTTTTGTTTCGGAAAGAATGAGCAAGTTTTTCGCCCAGCTATTCTCCGCGTTATTTTTCTATTTTACGCGGGCGCAGTATTTATGGTTCCCTCGCTCGCTCCGAACTCACCGAAGCGCCGCCGCCTGTATATATGCATATCATCCGAATAAAACTATTTCGTGTAGGTACATGAACTCCGAAACGAAGTAGGTCAACCGCGCACCTAAAACTAGAATGATAACTTACGGAGCGTCGCTGCGCTAAGATTTATGAAGACTGTTTCATTAATGTATCCTCCTTGCGTGACGTAAATACAAAAATTCGCAAACTCATTCGTACAGAGTACACTGCTGTCCGCAAAGTAAGTAGAGCCAGGCACTGCTTGCCCGCAGCCAATCGTCAAATTAATACGCTGCATGTACGCTGCTCACCTACTCAGGCTAATACGCATACCCATCCCTCTTCACTCGCGCACATATGTGCGGAAACATTCCTGCGCGGAGCCGCATATGCATAGGCAAATACCTATCCCACGGGTACGTGCACACACACACACACACACACACACACACACACACGGTGTATAAATGATTCGTAAAGAAGGTGCAGCCGATCGAGAGTAGAGTTAGCAGCGGATGCTAATGCGGGGGCAAGCGCGTATAGTTCGAGACAAACCGCGAAACAAAGGGAGCCGAATTATTGAATGCGGGCATCGTTATGAGAGCCATAAAGAATGCAAACCTCCACACGAATTCGTTTACGGAGAGCTCGTAAGTACTGCCAGTGTGGGCACTTTTAACTGGTACAATTATGACGAGGGTAGTATTGAATGATTTATGTTGTGCCTATAACGTTTGTTAGTAGCACGTAAGGTAATTATGCAAAGAGTCAATATTATTACTTTTATGTAGTACACACGCAATACAAGAAGATTTTTTTATTATTTACAAGTTTTATCATGGAAATCCTAATCTATATCAATTTTAAGTATTTTCAATAATACATGATTATGATTAAAAACGAACAATACGTTATCGTGATCATAAAATTTTCCATCTTCACGTATGAACAAAAAGAATTTGTCGTAATTTTCTTTTTGCGTAAGACTTTAAAATAACTAAATAAATAAGTAGCAGTTTTCCTTCAACTTTGTCTATTCTTTAACATATATAGTTACTTTTAATCAAAGATCGCATCGTCTTGATGACTGAGCCTGTAACTAATTTCCTCTCACCCTAGAAAATCTCCCGTTTACATTTCATAAGTTTAACCCGAGCTGGCAAGGGTCAGTCTGACCGACTCTCGAAATTACTACTGAAACGTACTCTTGCACGTATGTGTATACGCAGACACACAACTATGCGGCCGCTCCCACGGGGAACCATCGGAGTACCTATAGCCAATCATCGTCCGTTCATACAAGTCTCTCTCTCTCCATCTCTATTGCTCACGAAAATTCATTATTAGAGCAAACGAGAGAAAAGCCGATACCACGTGCGCACGAGTACTAAATCCGCCAGCGTTCATTATCGATATTCGCTCCAATTTTTACTTTCGCTCCTCGCTGACGGCCGATATAATGACGAGTGATTTGCCCGATTCGCGCGCAGGGTTAACTTTTATTATTTTTTTTTGCTCGCGCGCTATTTTCCTTCCACCCGTTCCTTATCCGACTTTTTCTCTTCTCCCTCTCCCCCGCGCTCGTTTCATTTGTGTCTGAAATGAGAATCGTTTTTAGCAGCTTTTTTCCAAACTTTAGAGCTTTAATTATGTTTTCGAGAATCTTGCATTGCGCGTAAGTGTGCTTATTTCAGTATCATTATCGAATATTGAATGTATAACTGGATAAGTTTCCCTGTGATATTATAGCAGGTATTCAATTCAATGTAAATCGTACGTTCAACTGTCGAGCTTTTAGAAAAGTTTATTGACAATTTTTCGACAAGTTTAATTAACTCGATAAATGAGGTAACTAACTCTTTCAGCCCCGAATCGGTTAAATTGAATAAAAACTTTAAAGAGCTCTTAAGATTTCAGACATTTAAAAATGATTTCTGTATAATTTTTATAATTCTTGCACAATTATATTAAAAGATGCAGAATAGTCACATTTTATCTTACCTTTTTTATTATGTTTTCAGATCGGATGTAGGAAAAAAAGGACTTTATATATCTTCTGTGAGAACCGTATAAGCGATATACAAAATAGAATGATATTAATGAAAATAGGACATGAATGTTCTCTAAATTAAATTCAGTGAAAAATCACTATTTTAGAGCGTAAATTCGGGCACGGTCGAAATAGTGCATATGCACTCCTAAATAGTATATATATATATATATATATATATATACTGAATTATTATTTTACCCACTGTTTAGTTGTGTATCGATGATTTCAGTACAACAATTATTTTATACCTTACACATACACAGAACTTTGTAATTTTCTTTTATTTTGATAATTCTGCAGTTTCAATTAGCAAGCTTCTATAAACTCATCCCTTTATTACACGAAAAGGTATATTATATTAAAAGAAAAATTAAAACTTATTATTCGCGGCTCTGCCCACGAGCTTTTACGAAGCAATTAAAAATATAAACGATCGCGGCTGCTCGCTACACAAAATCCTCATACATTAACCATACCGTCCATCTGCCCCCATTGTTCCTCATCTTCGCTTCGCCCAAGCTCCATCCATCATTAAACACTGTCCCGCTTTCTCTTCTTGAAAAACCAAATTATCATTCCTCCTCCCAGCCATTCGTTCTCTCCCTTCCTGGCGCGCATCAGGTCTTCCTCCTCTCCCCCCAGCGCGCAGGCGCCGCGGGCGATCTGATTGTTTCCATCTGTTGAATCTGGCTGGGAGCCAAGAGCCCCGCGGCCTCCTCCCCCGTCTGTAATAACGTTACGTCTCTCTATGTGCTCTGCGTTAGCTACAGGTATCCCCGCGCGCGCGCGCTCATAGGTGTCGTTGTCCCGATGGCTCGTGGCGGGGGTGGGAGAGACGGAGGGAGGGTTATGATCCTGGCGAGGTCGTTCTTGATTTTGTCCCGCGCGCGCGTGCTGAACGTAAGTATGTGTGTATCAGAGGGGACAGAGCGAAAGTGAGGATGTTGTGTGTGTGTGTGTTGATCGAGCGACCTGTTGGTGTAATGGATTGCGCGGTCTGCGAGGCCAGAGAATATTAGAAACGGGACGCGAATGATTGTTGTGAGCTTTTTATGATGTGCGGCCAGAGTAGAGTGGATTACGGTGATGTGGTAATGGTATTCTGAGTGTCGTCGATTTGAGAATTCTTTTAGTAAAAGTAAAATCCGTTTAGCCATCTGTCTAATGATAATTATAAGTATAAATTAATGCTAAAAGGTCCAATAATACGATGATCAATTATTTTCAACATAATAACATTTTTATTTAGGATTACTTTATTTTTATGTCATTTTATCGAATTCATATATTTTTGTTATGTAAATTATATAGTAAATAATTTCTTCATATGTCTTTCTGTTTCAGGTAAGAGATATACGTTTATCGACCAGATCTATATGTCTTATGTATGATAATCGTTTAGCAGCTCCAGGTAAAAAATGCTTCATTATTCATAATTATCGGAAAAACTTTTGATCAATGTTACAAACAAACTTTTCTGTATCGTGTACAGAACCAGTTATTAGTTATTTACGTCTCTTGGCAATACGCCGGCTATTACAGACTTATTAAACATCGTGATTATTAAATACAATAAAAAATCACTAAATTGAATTATGTAGTTCAAGCAATTAGTTTTAATTTTAATATTTAATATTATTCAGTAATATACAATGTTAACAAAATTGTTCAGAAAACGTTAAAATATCCTTACATTTTTATAAAAATTATATATTAAACAGTTAAGGAAAACTGTTGCAAGTCATTGGCACGCGTGGTTTCCTCAAGTTTAATTTACTGATTCCTTATTTATTTTTTTTAATTTTAAAAGTTAAAATTCTTATATCAAAATTCATTTATATTTCATTCCTTTGTTTAGTTATTACTGACAATACAATAAATTAAAAAAGTAAAATTAATAAATGAATTTAATCAATATAAAACAGAAACTAACCTCAAAATCATACATCATTATTGTTTACTCCACTTCGAAAAAAACACTATAGCTTATATAGTTGACAAAATTGAATTACCAATACTGAAAGAAATGAAAATAAAACAAAAACGTATTGAAAATTGAAAAAATCAGAATTGAAATAAAACAAACAAAATGGCTTTGCTTCCACTATTTAAAAAACGATGGCTGGATGTTATGAAGCATTGAAAGATTGATTTGATTGATCTGTACGAAATAGGTGTGAGAATCCGCTAAATGTGAATTTTGAAACTCAAGTATTTATAGAACTATTCTAAATAATTATAATAGAATAAAATAATTCCATTTTATGCGTAAACATGCATCTAATTATCCTATCATTCAAACTAATTAAAACTAAATCATAGGGAAAAATAGTGGTCATATAACTTCAAAAACAAAATATAACGCACGAAGCGCGTTCGAATTTTGGTAATCATACAAATTTAATGGATTAAGAGGCTAAGATCTTGGCGCCCACACACACACCCACACACACGCATACCCACCCGAACAGACTTTTTGATAAAAGTATTTGGACTCTAAATCACTCAAAACAAATTTTTAACATGTTATTTTACAAAACTTAAATTTTACTAGCAGAAAACTTCCTCTTGGGCCAAACAAAAATATTTCAAAAAGGACAAAAAAATATAATAATTACAAAATTTCATATACGTATTTACCATTAGATTGCTATAATATATTATTAGGGAATAAAACGCCCTATGTGCTCCCTCCTAGAAACTGACACGCGCATGCGCGTTTCTCTGATTTACTTCTGGCTAGCGCCGCCTGCGAGTGATGTGCGGCTCGAGCGAAGCGAAGCACAAGTTAGGAAAAAAGTAAACAATAGGAGCATCTATAGGTGTTGCAGTTTCTAGAAGAAAGGTTATGTGACGTTTTCGACACTGAAATCAGGGATTACACGCAAATAACTTTCCGCTGGGTATGCGAAAATAGTATATTACATAACAAGGGAGGTAAAGAGTTGGCCAGTCTCTGGGTGGCCCTCTTTATCCCCATGTTGAGTATACGATTTTTCACCATACTCGGGCCAAAAATACTACATTCACTTTTCGAAGCCGCGAGCGAAAGTGGTACTTTTGGCCAGCGTATGGTGAAAAGTTGTATATTGCACTCGGGAGCAATGAGGACTATTCACACCCGCAACTTGCTTCCGTCGCTTCGTTCGAGCAGCAAGTCCCTACTTTATTCCCTAGGTGCATAATATACTGTTTTAGAGTTAAATTGCCGCGTACATTATGATGTGTGTACTTTGGTTTATTAACCTTATTCAGCTTATTTTGTTCCATAAGCGACATATATTTATTTTTGCCTGGTGGGCCGAAAGTGCCATTTTGGCTCCCGGTGCCCGATCGCAAAGGTTGTATTTTCGGCCTCGCCAGGCAAAAAAATTGTATACACAACACGGGGATAACGAGGGCCACGGCTTCGGCTCGGGTGGCAATTTACATGTGCTTTGGACTGTCCAACCCTTTTACATCCTTAGTTGCGTAATATACTATTCCATACTAGTTATAATCCATACACCTGGAGTGATACAGAACCTTCGACAGATTTCTGTCTAAGAGAGGGAATAGAAGGTTTTGACTGTGTAATTGACTCCAGCATCTACCAGTGACCGTATATGTTTTACCTATTTAGGGTGAACTGCCCAATAGATGAACGTCAATCAGTAAATGAACGAATCAATGAACGTTTAATTAATAAGTAACTTGAACTTTTAAGTAAATAATATTTTACTTTGAAGAAGTATTTAAAATTGGCTGAATATAACTTTTTATTACGGCGTATATATTAACAATAAGCTGTACCATTAATTAAAAGACCGTTCACCTACTGGTATGACGTCTGCTCTGACCGTTCATCTATTGCGTAGCACTATTTCACCCTATGGCTCATTCTAGCTAGCGCTGCTTTAATTTTGATCATCGGCGGTGCAAGGGCAGTTCCACTATCTCATCAAACTACCGATTCATAATAGATTATAAATACCGTGCTCCCTGAAATGTAGAGCAAATGCTGGCATTTTGTTAATAAATCAAATGAACATTCTGTATTTATAAATAATATTCCCAATCTATTTTTAATGTTGTTTAATATATAAATTTGCATACAAATCTATATGACAGAGCCGTATTTCATGTCGATTAATTTTTCTATTATACGATTCAATATTTAGGTAAGGTCCAGAACCATTACTCAGGCGTCCATTACTCTAAACTCTAATCTGCCTCCTTATCGATCGCTTTAAAAAATTGTAAACCATCTACTCGCTCAACCGCGTACGTCCATAGAATAGTGTAGCGTATTCCCCTGGCAAAAGAAACTGTTTAATTATACTTGCATCTGATCGGACTGACGCGACGGCGCTGGTTTTTTCTTTCAATTTGAAACTCCTTCCTCTCTCCCTCTGTAACCGCGTGACCGTAAAAAATGTAACACGATGCTATCTCACATTGTTGCACGTAAGGGCGCTGCCACCGCACGCTCACACCTTCGGATGAAAAACGAACGCGTGCGCATACGTGCTATGTGTGTATGTGTGTGTGTCTGTTTGTGTGTGTGCCCACATAGCAGAGGATGACGTGTGGCATATAGCATGAAGCACAACATTGCGTTTCGTACATTTGCGATTCAAACGCGGATTAACATAATTTCGAGAGCATCAGCGTGCTGACCACGTGGTGTAAATAGGTCGCGCGCGATAGAGAGTGAGAGAGAGAGTGAGAGAGAGAGAGAGAGAGAAAGAGAGAGAGAGAGAGAGAGAGGGGGGAGAGGGGGGGGGGGGAGAAGGGGGGGGAAAGGGGGGGGGGGGGAGGGAGAGAGAGAGAGAGAGAGAGAGAGAGAGAGAGAGAGAGAGAGAGATGAAAGAGATCGGAAATACAGCGTGCAAATTATTCCCACGTCCGTGGCTACGTCTTTCAGTCACCAATCAAATGGATGATCTGTGATTGATATTTTGCACGTTATATACTTCTCCACAATTTTGGTTGCTGGAATTATTTTTAATTTTCAATGTATTCGACTTAGATTCTTTGTTTTATTTTTTTAGCAAAATGATGTCAAATAATAATGTTATTGTTTAAAATAGCCTTAAACCGCCCTGCGCAAAAAGAAAAATGAAAAAATGGCCAATATATTACGCGGGCAGTGGGCAATATATGGAACATATCACTGCCCATACATGGCCAATACAGCGTCATATAGCGCTCCACTGGGATCAAGTTGACCCTTGAGGTCATACGAAGATCAAATCAAGTTATACCTTAGTTGGCTGAATGAACAGGCATCTTGCTTTAATTGGCTAGATGAGCCTTTCCTTAACTGGCCAAGGTCCTGGTCGAAGTCGTCAATGGACTCCTTCCTTTGAACCCTACAATTTTTGTATTTGAGGGTATTTCATCTCTCTTACTTTTCGAGAAATTTGCCTAGGAATAGTGTAGAAAGCTAGATTTAACATTTGTATGACCTCAAGAGTCAACTTGACCCCGATGACGTGACCCTATATCTGAATGTAAAATTTTCCGCACTTTTCGTTTCCGAGGTCAAAAGTAGGTGTTTCAATTTAAAAAACCAATTTGACCTTGAAATGACATTAACATTTGACCTCAAGGTCATAGCCAAGGTCATAATTGGCCTTTGTGACGTTGTAGTAAGATATACGAGTGAACTGCACAGAGGACCGGCTAGCCGTCAGTTATTGTTGTAAGTGCATTAAGTATTATTTTAGAATTTTTCGGAGAAACATACTAAAACTACAAATATTACCTTAAAGGGGCGTCACACTGAACTCTACTATTCTAATATACTAAAATTGTTTTATCAACGAAACTTGTAACTATAATGGATATAAAAAAAGAATAGCTATTTACGTCTTTCAAAAATTCATTTGTCCTGCGTAATTCATTAATACAGTGTTCTACTTTCAAAACGAAAAAACAACGATACCCTACTTTATTCTTGAAACGAAAATTCTTTAATTTTCGTTAATTTTCTTTCCAGGGATAAATAATGGTGTCGTCGCTTTTTGCCTTGAAAGTTTATAGAACGATGTATTACTAGATTAGACAGTACAACTAAATTTGTTTCAGGCGGAAATGGCTATTCTTGTTTTATATTGACTATAGTAAGTTCAAGCGCGCTGCGCGTGCTCTTCCTTCCCCTTATTATACATAGAAATATTATGAATTTAAAATTTAATTTTCTTTTTATCATACGAAAATTTATTCAATATTTTTTATTGTAACTTCGATTGCATTTAATTTAGTTTTTTCCTACAATACACAAATTTAAAGGTTAGAAATTCAACTGTAATAAGAACAGTAATCATAGTCCTTCATTGTTAACTATAGATAAAATTTTAATACTTTTTTGTTATACAAAACCACATTTTAAGTATTTTTAATACTATTTATGACTTATAATTTTAGTTTAAATATTTGATGAATCAAAACGTTGTGGGTTTTATTTAGACTGCAATGTCACCGTCGACCAATCAGGTGCTCCTGATGTTAAACAGACTTGACCAATCGCAAACGTTTTATTTTGGCGATACATTTCTGCCACCACTGTTATTTTTACATGTTCCACCGATAAAACGTGGTTATAGCGGTATGTGCTGGTCTTTTAGGGGGGGGGGGGGTCACTTTAAAATTGTTGTCAACTATAGATGTTATTTAGTTCAACATATTATGGTACTGCAGATTGTTCTTAACTTCGAAATTCTAAATTACGAATATCATATTATCGAATGTAACAATTCACCTACTGTCCCAAAACATCAAATTTTAATTAATAGAATTTTATAGGGATATATAATAAAGATATTTCAAAATAAATCATTAGAAACAAGTTATATTTGCTTTGAACAATTCGATGTTTTGGACAGTAGTTAAATTCGACGACGCCGATTCGAATAGACTTATCTTCCGTTAATGAGTACGGGAGGCAAGTCCCTTCTTCCTCTCAGTCGACGATATCTTCTTTCTAAATAATATATTTTAGCCACCTAACAATTCAACGATGAAGGTGGCGGAAACTAACGAATCCGAAGATATAATGTTGCGCTCTATAACCACTGTTTTAATCGTCACGGTACTAACTTAGGGCATTGCAAGCTATAAAGCATTACGACAAGTTGTTATGCCCCTTGTCTACTACTTCTTGAACGTCGTTAAAAACTTTGTCCGTTACAATGCACATGCATAGGTACTCACACACACACATATACACACGCACGCGCACACACACACACACACACACACACACACCCAGGTACACACACGCACACACACCCGATCACAGATTTTAATTGTTTTAGAAGAAAAAGTAAGATTTAAATCAAGTCATTGCTAGTAATTTCGAAAAAATAAAGTATTATTTTGGTTAATTAGTTTTATTAGAAATATAATATAAGATTTATACAAATATTGAGTTTGAAAAATGAAAGGTAGAGAAAGAAATCTGTCAAAGTGTAAAACTTATATTTATTGTCTCTTTTAAAAAGCAATTTTAAAATGCAGTCAGCAGCGCTTTTTTCGCCCACGCCCCATTAGAAATGTACAAAAGTTTTAAGTTAATACAAAACTCGTAACTGCTGGAGCATCAAAAGAAACGCTGTTGGCGCCTTTGCGCCATGGATTATCGGCGGACGTGGAAAGTTTCGGCACTGCAACTGCCGCCGCCACCGCTGCGTGCTCGTAAGCGAAAGTCGGCGAAGTCGATAAATTTAACGATTTCGCGATATTGATTTGCTATTTGCATAAAGTGGTTAGAGTAGGTAACGTAGTTTGGGGAATATTGAGATGAATTACCGAGTGCGGAAGATTTTACGAAAAAGATAGAGTTTATACGCAGATAACAGGTATATATTTAGGTCGCTTTTATTAAACATTAATATGCACTTAAGAAACATGACGATTTAATTATTGCTGGTGGAGAAATGACGAAAATTTTCTGATCTCATGTAAAAACTTGAATGGGTTCATCCTTGAACGAATAAAAATCTATTCTAGTATTGTTTATCTTCCTTTAAGACTCTGAACAACTATTGTGCAGAAAATGTTGTCCGCAATGAAATAAAAAATAAACACTCCAGCGTCCAGCAGCGCAATCGTGCGTACAAATAACCTCGAGTTCCAGCCAACGACTTCTCATTTGCGCCACTGGCGTCACTCGGACAATCCGCTAGCTCAAAAGCACACTGCGCACAGCCCCCACAAAGAAAAACTACTGCTCGGGACAGATAGAGCCGGAGGAGAAAATATCGTGAAGCCTTGGACGCATATAACACGCGCGCGCGCGCGGCAATGAATCGCAAACGAGACTCTGCTCCCGCCCGGCTGATTGCGTTTGGGATTTGCTCCCGGGGAGCGCAGCACAGTGGCAGCGGTACTGGCACACACTATATATACAACGTGGAGACGAACTGACTCGGCTCTTTCCGTTTCCACCTCGTCGCCTCCCTCGCGAGCGTGTCTGATGTCTGTGATTTTTTGGTATGCGTGCACCAGTTGCGTCGTGAGCGAGCGTGTGAGAGTTAGTGAGTGAGTGAGAGAGAGTGAGAGAGAGAGAGTGGGAATAGTTTTGTATATTTGAGTGTAAATATCGAGTTTAACGCGAGCAGCAAAGCGACTGCGTCTGCATACAGCTTTAACTAGCAATTAAGTGGCGTGCGCCAGCGTTGATGTTCTGTTTGTATACGATAAAGAAAGTTTTGCGTCCGCGGTAGTCGTAGAGTTTGCGTATTTTTCGATTTTTTTCCTTATGTATATAAGTTCATCGGTGACATTTAGTCATGTATTTTTTAATTACCGATTTATTTGTCTTTCTTCAATTTACGAAATACGAATTAAATTATACTCTCTGGTAGGATAACTATTGTGCATGCAAAACTTAATTTAATCTGAATCACGTTTATGTTTATCAAGCTGGGAATCAAGTTTTAATCATCTTGTATTATACCTAAAAAATTGAAATTGAGAGACATTCAAGTACAATCTATACGATATAAGAACGCGCGATAATAATATAAAGGAGGGAAGAGGAGACTGTTCGGTTAGCCAGCCCCTATCCCGTGACAATTCGTGTCATCATCATTAAACGACGGAGGTAATTAGCTATCGCGATGTACTAGTTGTCCTCCGGCGGGTGACCTCGTCAATTATCGCCCCGCAATACCAGGGCAAAAATTATCATCTATTAAGTACTCATCGTCGGCGAAATTATTCGTCGATTCGTCCCACGCGCACGATACCGGCAAACAACGGAATAATTCATCGGCTCGTTGGGCAATTAGCAACAATTGCAAACGGCGCGCGGCCATCTGAACTGCCCGCGGCGCGCATAATAAATTCATAGATCGAGTTGGCCGCGGTCGACGTGGTACTTATCGCCTTGGCGCAGTCTCAAAACCTAGTATGCAAATGTTGATGTCACTCCATGGCTTCGAGTCTCGATTAGATTCTTTTACTTCAGACTATTTAATCATATTTAAGCACTAGTATAATTTTATGTCAAGTAAAATAATACATTTGAAATGAAAGGTTTTTGGTACATAGCACTTTTCGTACATGTATAATATTGTCGTATGTCATAACATAATATTTCCGTTGGAATTGTTTCTGCGTTACGGTGTACCTCAATTTTCGGCAAGTTAGTAAAAATGAGATTCACAGGCAAGTTTGAATAAATTAATTGGGCACAGTGAGAATTGGATAATGTCGTTCCACTGGTCTCATTGCGACAGACGGAAAGAGGCGCGGAATGGAACAAGGCCCTCAACTTCGAGCGTGGATTGCAATAGCAGTAGCGGCAGCAGCAGCAGCGCGCTTGTACCCATTAGCCGTCTCGCCTGTCGCGCCTGTTTACACTTGCTGATCTGCGATCAATCTGCATTCCGCGAGCTAATACACGTTCGCGCTACGCGAGACGCCCATGCATTAGATGAAGTTATAATTACGTCGAAGCTCGCGTCTGCGCCTCTGGTAGTCGCTGACACCCATTCCATATGCGAAAGTTGACACGGGAATCGCGAAACCGTTGTTGGCGTCCTTTTATTTCTCATGCGTATCGATGTTGCGTCAATGCAAGAGCAAATGCGAGCGCGAAATCCCAGTCCGTATGAACGTAGCGCTGTGGAATAATCATTCTTCTTTTCTTAAATGAATGTTTTTAGCCCTTTGCCAGTAGTTTGTTGAAATTGTCGGAAAATAATGAGAAATCGAAGAAAGAAATGTTTTTATGAACGAGAGAAAGAATGATTTCTATTGAATTCCACTAAGCGTAAAGCGTAAGCGACATTTAAGCGTCGTTCTCCCAAGAAATGCATTTCACACGAAAATTCCGCGGATAAAGCACTGTAAATGAGGTAACAAAGTACCTCCTCCCGAGGGAAAAACTCGGAGCAATCGAGAAGAGACCCAGAACGAGTGACTGTGGCAAGAATGCGGACAAGTGGATTTTCATTTTGTTTTAAAAAGGTCGCCTCGTGCAAAGCCGCAGACGCAGACTCCTTCGGTTATATCTACATACACGTCCGCAGATGTGACTGTCGTATTCGTGAAAGGCGAGAGGGGGGGAGCTTGATTATGCAAGCCAAGTGAAAATCCACTTGTCTGCTTCATCTTCTCGTTTCCGCATCGCCCGGAAATGTGAATTGTTTTCTCTATTTTCCTTTCCGCAGCTGTGCATTACGTTTCGAGGAAAGATTTTTTTAGAAGAAATAGTTTGAACATTTTTATTACTTCTTTCTTCCCTTATATCGGAATAGTTTGAAAACAAATCGATTTTGGTTGCATGAACGTGATACTATTATAAGTGGATTTCGAGCTTCCGAACCTTTTTAGTTTACTATTTTTTCATATAAAAAACAAGAAATCAAACTATTCGTCACGCCCCTATTCGTATGTAACTATTCAGATAATTCATATCCTTTGTTTTATATAGGTAAAAAGAACTAAATTTATATGGCTATTTTGGGTCGTATGATGCAATAAATCACCTGCAATTATGCACGAAATTAATAAACTTATACGAAAAATAATTGGTTACGGAAACCAATTACAACTTGGTCAAAATTGTTGTTCCAATCAATATCGTACAACAATTTTGTTGGTTATAACAACTATAGAATCTTGATTATGACATTTTTAATCGAGTAGTTGATTACCGTAACCAATTATTTTTTTCCGTGTAGAATGAGTATGGCAATGGATTTTACAATAATATAAAAGTTTAGTAAAAGCGAACGAGAAATGCGACCTCATAAGACTTTTAATGAGTGATTTTATTCGACGCTGTAACTGCGGTGTTTGAATTGCGTATTACTACGTTAAACAGCTAAACACATTTTATGGAGTTAATTTTGATTTTAAATAAGAGCATGGTTTTTAAGGGGATGTGAAATACCGACATAATTTTCAAAAGAATATAACTCATGAAAATACCAATAGAATCATCCAAAAAAAATTCTGAGTAGATTATTTAAGTATGCGGAGCGCCTGACAGGCGTGTTTTTCCAAAAAACCGATGAGAATTTATTTAATTAAATAAAAACCGTACTGTCGGTAAATAGAAA
>JAPYZP010001436.1:0-28208 GCA_030522985.1 Torymus sinensis | reverse complement strand
TGTTTACGTGTACGAAGCGCTTGACGTTCGTCTTTTTCCAAATAAACGTTTGAATGTTGATTTAAAAAATATTGAAATTAGGGTTTCACATCACCTTAACGACCTTTAAAAAAAAATTGATTACATTTACGGGGTGGCATAGTCCTAGCATTACCGACCGAGCAATTGACACAGTTTAAAATTTATTAAAAATAAAATACGTAAAATCACAGAAAGTCAAGACCACATTGCTCTGTGGTTTTGAACGTTATATCATCCAGTAAAAGTTTGAAATAGAAATATCAAATGGTTTTTGCAAAAACTTTGAATAAAACAAAATTCAGCTTCGTTAAAAGTTTTTGCAAGAACCACTTGATATTTTGACTTCAAACTTTTACTGGATGATAGAACATTTAAAACCACAGAGCAGTCTGGTCTTGATATTTGTGATTCTTTGTATTTTATTTTTAATAAGTTTTTTTTTACAACTGTAACGAAAAATCTGTTGGTTATAAAACAAAAGAAAAACGACAAAATGAAAATATATAGGTTATTCTATTTCTATTCTCCTTCGAAATGAAGAGAATAAGCATTGTATGATAAAGGTCGGTTAATTGGTTCAAAAGGTATAGCACACACACACACGCACACGCACACGCACGAAAATTTTTTGCTCGAAAACCACAAATTCTAAGGCTATGTGAGTGCCACCCGTTATCGACGATTACAGGGATCCGTTTTTCTCATTCAATTTTGAATTTTAAGAAAATATCGCTCTGGAACGTTATAGTTAACTATCAAATCTATAACGTGTCAGAGAGATTTTTTTGTCAAAATTCAAAAGTGACTGAGAAAAACGGGTTCCTGTAATCGTCGATAACGGGTGGGACTCACATCGCCTTAATACCAAAAGTCATAAAACACGTTGTTCAACATTTTTTGTTTCAAAAATTTTTTTCACCATCACAAAGGTTCCTCTTTGAGGAAGCAAAGCCGGAAATTTTGCACAGATGGTTTGGTAGATATGTACACCCCCTATCTCCATATAAATTTCCATTAAAAAAAAATGTTTTTGAAAAAAATGCATTTCTGCAAAAAGTAAATTTTTTTTTTTAAATTAAATAACTTATGCATTTTTTCACTTTTATACACAAGAGGGCACTAAACTGACAAGAGAGTGTAAAACCTTCGGAAAATGGGTATTTGACACCCGATTTCTAGTACCTAAAAATTAAGCCCAGTGCTCACAATTTCGTCCAATGGGCCGTTTTTCTTGAAATATGGGCCATCTGATCTCAAATATTCTCTATTTCGATAAAAAAAATGATTTCTCTCCTATTGACTGTCACATTGCAAGTATTGAAGATACTAATAAGCAAAGAAGATTATAAAAGTAGACACTAAAAGCTAAAATTTAAGCCCTGTTTCGTTAAAGAAAACCGCTGCCAATTCATTGGCATGTAGCTTCCGCAAAATGAATTTATCATTACTAGATGTGTAGTATATATTTTAAATTTATTAGTAGATTATACACCTACGGAGTAAAAGTAAAGAATGTCTCAGATGGCATGTAAAATTGTCACCGGAGCGGAAGGCGTGGGTGACAAACATGAAATCTGAGGCATTCTTTACTTACTCCCGTGGTGCATATACTAATTTTCTCCACGAGGAGCGTAAAATGCGTAAGTTATTTTTCGTCCACAGGGGGGAAAAATATGTTTATTCATACTTTCTTTAATTATTTTATAAGTGTGTATCTTTATTATTAAAACACAATTATAAACACACAAACTTGTCTCTAAATTTCATCTTTTCATTTATAAAAGAGAGAACGCGATTAATACCAAAGTGCAGCCAAAAGTATTGTTAAACGTATTTCTCTGCCTCTAATTGGCCAGCGTATCTAGCTAATTTCATGTATCAATGAAGCACGCTGTAAATTAATCTCCTAAAAAATAAAAGCAGGTTAACAACACGCACGCGTAGTACGCGTCATTTCCATTTTCTACTATACATTAAGTCGATCCCGAAAAATTACGATTTGTAAACAGGGCTAAAATAGTTTTAACCTCAAATATCTCTGAAATTCATGAACGATTTTTTTATCCTAAGAACACAATAAATAACATACAAACTCTACATCTTCACCAAATTTCAAAGAAATTAAAAATTCTTTGAAAATACTTTTTTTTAAATAATTTTTTTCTTTAAAACAAATGAAGATAATTTCTTGTAATTTTAGCCAGGTATAACCTTTAATAAGTTTAAGTCGTGGTTAAAACTTTGAATCGATTTATCTTATATTCTCGGAGATACAGGTATTCGAACATATTTCATAAAAATATTTAACCTCCAAAATCTCTTAAATTTATGAATAGATTTTTCAGAACTACGAACTCATCTGATGTATATATAAAAACTACCTTTCCCCAAAATTTCAAAGTGTTGAATACAATTTACTCTAGTTATCGCATATCAAACGAAATCGATTTTTTTCACAACTGAAAATATACTTTTTATAAAATAATTTTTTTCTCTAAAACAAATGAAGATAATTTCTTGTAATTTTATCCAGGTATAATCTTTAATCCCATTTATTAAAAATGATGGCTACGTTATTTCACGTTTTATTCGCAATCTAATTGGTCGGAAGCGTTGCCATGGTGTAGATATATATGCATGGCAACATAATTTTGTTTATTTATATTTTTCTTATAAGGTTATTTTCTTATTTTCGAACATGGTATTCAAAGCCCAATTCATCTCCGCGCGGGCAGCGCGCGTTTGATCTGGTAAGTTTAATAAGTGGTTAAAATTTTGAATCGATTTATGTATTATACTCGGAGAAACAAATATTTGAAATTATTTACTATACGAGACATTACCAAAAAAATTCTTCACCTTGATATCTTTTACCATTTCGGAGATATAACCTCTAAACGAACAATTACATTTTTGTAAATATCTCGTACAGGAATATAGCTATTGACATGATTTTTTTTACATTACAGATAATTTTACGCTGCATCGAATGGAAGCTTTTGAAAAAGTGAAAAATAGTTTTTCAAAAAGTGAAAAATAGATATAAAAAAATAAACAAAGAATCATACAATATTATTCTTTTCCAATCATGTTGAAGGCAAAACAAATTTTTTAAGCTTTGGCCGAAAAAGATCGGATAAAAATTGAAAAAGTTACGGGAAAAAAATTGGCCAGCCCACAGCTCGTGTAAATTGCCAGCCGAGCCGAAGGTTGGCTCGGGTGGCAATTTACACGAGCTGTCGGCTGGCCAAGTTTTTTCCTCCCTAGATGCGTAACATACTATTTCCTCCCGCTAGTGCGGTAAACCTCGCTAGACGCTCGTAATACTCGACTTTCTATTCACTTTTCTATGCAGGAAAAGGTCCTGTTTCATGGACATGTTGAAAAAAACATTGAAATAAACAACGATATCAAAATTGAAAAATTTTCAAAACCTGCAAAGTTACAACTATTTGTTTAACTAAACTGTCTAAAAAGTGTACTGAGAGAATATTGGCGCAACTGCTGCACTCGCTAGTGTAGCAGTTGTGTCAAACGCATGCAATGACTTGCCCCTTGATTTAGTGTAGCTGCTGCCCCAAAATAGTACAGCAGTTGCCTCACTTCGGCGCCACTGGCGTACTAAAACCGCGGTACAACTGCTCTGGAAGTGGCTGCCTCACATTTTAGGACACTGGCTGCCGCAAAATTGGGTGAGCTGCCGCTCTAAACGAACGACCAGCAGCTGCGTTTAGAGAATACAGCAGGTATCCCAATATTCTCTCAGCGTGTACACGAATCTATAAACAAGTGGATGTATCTTTGCAGGTTTTGAAAATTTTTCAATTTTGATATCGTTGACTCTCTATGAAATTGCACAAGGAACAAAATGAGCCCTTACAATTTTGAATCAGATCAAAAATAAAAAAGATTATTATTGATAGTTGAATTTTTTTTTAATTGACGATATCTACTTTTGCAATATTGAAATATCGTTAAAAAAAATTTTTTTTGTTACTTTATGAATCATATTATTATGTGATATCGTTTTTTACATTATACGATGTTAACAAACGATTGTAAAAAAATGATATTAATCTTCCCAATTAACGCGGTGAAGCTACCTTAAATTGCATAAAATGAAGACAAATGTGTAACCAATTTCTTACAGTCGACATAAGTAATATTTTTAATTAATTTCTTACGCTATCTTTAATTGCTTCTAATTTCCAGAAAAATTAATATTTTTTACCGAATCAGGGCTTAAACATTAGTTTTTAATGTCTTCTTTTATAATCTTCGTTTTTGTACTTTCAATACTTGCAATGTCACAGTCAATAGGAAAAACATGAGTTTTTATCGAAATAGAGGACATTTGAGATCAGATTGGCCATATTTCAGAAAAACGGCCCACTGGACGAAATTATGAACACTGGGTTTCATTTTTAGGTACTAGAAATCGACTCTCAAATACCCGTTTGCCGCAGATTGTATAGTCTGCTTGTGAATATAATCACGTATAGTTTACTCAAAAGCTTAAAAAACTCGAAAAATGGCAGCAGTTCGATGATGACCTTGAAAAATATAATTTCAAAGTTAGGATTTTGTAAACAAATTTCAACAGTGCCAATCGGATGCAATTTTAGTGCAATCGACAAAATGACAAAATACGTGTCGTATCATTTTTGGAGAAGAACAGCAATACTTTGATTCCAAAATGATCGGTGAGGTAAGCATACTCCAGCTGTTCGGTTTGATATGGATTCGGTCTTTATATAAATTGAAAAGTAAAATGAAATTATTCTTAGAAAAGGTGATTATTGTATATGCCAAATAAATGTGTGTAAGTTAATCTCAGGATAGATAGGTATTGTTCAATTATTAATATTATTAATTAAAAATATTACTTATGTCGACTGTAATTTACTATTCACTGATGAGAATTTTTCCATCGGTCTTACAGTCTTATAAATTAAATTAATTAATATTAATGGCAGTCAGGTTGCTCTTGTTTATAATCAACCCCGTAGAATCTGAAATAAAAACTTAATTAGAACCTGGAAAAAATATCGTTAGCAAAGGACAATCTGATTGCCACCCACCACCAAATTTCGAGCCCACTTCGACTCCTCCTCAGGGACTGAAATGAAACCCGCGATACACCTCCTTATATACCCCCCTTCTTTTTTCTTATCCCCACCACTATCCACCTTCATTTTACTCCCGAGTAGTTTAAAAAATTAATTGTAGGGATTGTAATGGATGTTATATTGGTCAAACGGGAAGATAGTTGAAAAAGAGAATATATGAACATCAATATAGTTTACTCAGTACAAATTTTATATCGGGTTTGAAAGAACATTGTTTAAATTGTTTGCATTCTTTCGATTTTGGGACTGTGGATATTTTGGAAAAGGGATTAAGATTAAATGCATTCTACGAAATCGGAATAATGTAAATTTAATGGTAGAGTCAAATAAATTAGATAACATTTATCATTCTTTATTAATTTAAGTTAAAATGGGAAGTTATAGAGGGGAAGGTGGATAGTGGTGGGGATAAGATAAAAGAAGAGGGTATATAAGGAGGTGTATCGCGAGTTTCATTTCAGTCCCTGAGGAGGGACTTTTAACATCGAAAACTTATCCTTTCCATTTTTCAATTTCTTACTCAAAAACTAGGTGACAGAATGTATTCAAATTTTTACAGATTATAGCTATTTATATTCTACATTATCATGATATTTTTTCAAAAAAATTGACCATTTAGTTGGGAGTTATGCTAGAGAAATTTTTTTTCGAAAATATAGGTATTTTTATCCACCTTCGACTGGCATTAGTCTGATTCAAATATTTAAATCCGATCATTGAAAAAGTTCAACAATAAACTTCCGAAATTCAAGATAAAACAAAAACGAATCCGTTAATCATAAAATAGTATTTTATGTGACAAGGGAGTAAAGTCGTAGATTATGCCCGCGAGTGAATTCACTGACCCGAGCGAGCGAAACGCAGCGAAGCGAAGCGAGTACGTAGTAGTAAAGTATAGTCGTCAGAGAAATCGTGCTAAAGAGTGAGTAATAGCCGATTACGAAGGACTTGAGGTGTAAGTGGTTCATATCCTTGGTTGAGTTTTCTGCATCCCCAAACTTAAGAATGCGTTGCACAATAATATGGATTACACGACTGGTTTTCTACTTAAAAATTGAAGATGTTGAACCTTGTCTCGTTTATGTGCTTCGCACGCTGCGCTAAGAGCAGCAATAAATTACTTAAAAAAAAACAGTTACACAAAATCGCACCATTCAGTAGATTTATCCATATCTCTGTATAAAATGGGTCTGGGAGCTTCTACCTTGGCCCATTTCATCAGAAATAGTCTTTATTTATGAGATATATATTGTATAATATTTAAACCATATTCTTCTATTTTTTCAGATGATTTTGGGCTTGGAAGCCACTACGTGTAGGACCGCCTTAATTCTGTCAGATGAATTTACTAAATAATTATAGATACAATTTGCATTGATTAGTACAAGTTAGATGGTTACATATTTATTTTAAACTTATGTTATCGTTTAGCGGTATGTGACCGGATATTTGAGTGTAAGTTCTTCAAACTTGGGAGATTCATTTAATCAGTAATCAAAACACTTGAAAAAAATAATGCTAATGAGTAAAAAGATAATAAAATTATTTGCAATTAGTGTAATAATTTACCAATATTTTGACTTTCTGCAGTTTCAATATCACCATCAACGAATTCAGCGACAGGGATATAAATTGGAGATCTTTGTGTCGTTGTTATTGGAGGTTCCGTTTGTGGTTCTGTATCGTTTCTACGCGAAGCAGAAGTTTTGCCTTGAAGTAATCCAGCCATTGCAGTGATAACAGGTCCTAAAGCTGAAAGACTATTTATACCTAGTGATCCTAAGCTCAGTAAGTTGCTCACTTGTGATGGTTTTTTGTTTGATGGAGGATCTGTAGATTCTTCTACAGCGTCATCCTAGATTTCAATAGGTTGTTTATTATCTCACTGGTTAATTATTGTTAAATAATAAAGAAATATTGATTTTTTAATTTACCTCGATGTACGAAATATCTTGCTCTACCGGTCGCGATGTAGCTTCATTTGTTTCAGATGCCACAGAATCTACAGTTGAAGAAGTTGATAAATTGTCAACTTTATCTATTTTATCAATACTTGTAAGTGTAGATGCATCAAAATTGTTTACTGTCGTTGTTGGAGCCACTGGTTCTTCATCGTCAAAAAAAATGATTGTTGATCCAGTTACAACATTTTTCAATGTATCAGAGTGATGCGCAGTTGTAAGCAATGCATTCATGTAACCAGCATCTAATAAACTAGGAGCTATCGATTCAGTTACAACATTTTCCACAATTTTCTTACGCGACGATGTAGTAGTCGAAACTTTACCATCGGCTCCAGTCTATTATTAAAAAGAATATCATGAAATATGAAATATATTTGCAACAGTCATTTGTTCAATGTTGTTTAAAACCATTAATATACAAAATTAATAATATACCTGAAGAAGTGTTGTAAAATAAGTATATGTTGTTAAATAAGTTTTAGTGGCAAAAATCTGAATTGGTTCTGGCGTAGCCGTTATTGTAACTGATTTAGTTGCAGTTTTCTTCGAAGGAGTTTTTTCGTAAACAATATCTGATGATGTTGCAACATTTGTTTCGACAACCGTACTATCTTTGTCTAAATAAGTATTGTAATATGTATATGTAACGTAGTACGTCTTAGCAATATCGGTTGTGGGATTGGTTGTCTTATCTAAGGTTGTTGAAGCCGTTGTTGTGAAAGATTGAGATGGTGGGGCAGACTCTGTTATTATTAACTAAAAACAAATGATTTTTAAAAATTCTTTAGTGATTATCAAACATTTAGTCTATAAAAAGAAGGTGGATTTTCTGTATTGATTCAAATGATATTCAATTCAGTTTTAATGCCAGAAAGAAGTTCACTTTTTCTTTATTTAAGATTTCATATTTTCATCAAACTATATTATGTTATTAACATTACCTGTGTAATAATGTCATTAATTTTTTCAATTTTGGTTTGGCCGTCTTCTATAAATGTTTTCTCAAGGACTCGTGTACTAAGATATGTGTTAGTCTCGGGTCTTTGAGCTTCTGAAGGTTCAAGAATCATATCTAGATAGTATTGAGGAGCAGTAACTGTATTAGCAATGATTCTTGTACTACTTTCTAATGCATTGTTTTCATCTGGATGATCTGTATTTAATGTTAAATAGGTATAAGTAGTTTTGAAAACTTCCGTTTGTAACGTTGGTGATGCTTCAAGAGTAACAGAAGCTGCTTCAGAAGCTGGTTTCCTATGTCTTTCTTCTGTGGCAGTATTAGCAATTACCTAACAAATAAATCATAGTTAGAATGTTTATCCTCAATTATTTATTTTATTTTATTATATCTAAAAACATTTCTACCTGTTGATCAGTTGATACAATTGTTGTTCCATTACGAGTAATAGTATTGAGGTAGGTAAAAGTCGTTGTACAAGTCTTTGTAACAAATTCATTTGGCTTTTCTTGTGGTAAAAGCATTACTACTGCTTCTGAAAGGGTCAACGTTGGTTGCGGATTTGAATTTTCCCATCTATATGCTGGTGAAGTTCCAGCAACAATAACCTCTACTCCATTAGACATTACTCTTGTCGCCAGATTAAATTTCCTTCCTTCATCTTCTGGTTCATCGGTACTTTTTACATGTTCTACCATTAAATAAAAAGAATTAATAAAAGAAATTTACAAAAGAAAAAGATAATGCATGTACCAATGTATTAATGGTGCACAGATATCGACAATTCCTTTATACATCTCAAACACTTATTTGTACATAATTTTTACTTTTTTTTATTTACATTCTGTACATATTATTTGTATTAATGATAATAGATGAAATTTAAGAAATAAGCGTATATAGCTACTGTAATAAATTATGTTACTGTAGGTAAGATATAGATTTAAGACATTGCAAGAAAATCTTTCTAACACGTAATTATAGTTTTGCTGTACAAAAACAATATCTGGCAATCTGTTAATTCCACTGTGAAAATAAGTTTTATAGTATTCAATAAGTAAATTTTTCAACTAGATAAGTAGTTGAAAGAGTATATACATCGCGCAAGAGAATACATAGATATATATTTATATATTTACAAGTTATACAAGAGACATTTTTACAATTTTGTTTAAGTTTTTGAAAAATATTTTACATAAAGAAACCAGATGCCAATTATGGATTGAAAATGTTTCAGTAGGACGAAATAGATGTATTCTAAGGTTAGAAAGATACTTACCTAGAGAAGAACTTAACGTAACTGATGGAGAAACCATTGTCGGCGTAACTGTCACAGTCGCAGGCACTGTCAATGTCAATGTGGTCACCCGAGGTCTAACAGTCGTCGATGATGTTACTTCAGTTTCTTGCCCATTAAGTTTAGTTACGACATACGTATAAGTTCTTAAACGTGTTGATGTTACTATTGTTTCCGAAAAATGAATACTAGTTTGAATTTCTGGAGTCGTTTCACTTGAATGTGATAGCGAATAAATATTATCATCTATTTGTACCTTCGATGGTATAATCTGTGGAAAATCGGGTCGAGACAATGATAAATAGAGATCATCTGTTAAACCAGCTTCTATATCTTCAGGTGTAAAAGGGGGTAAAGATACTGTTACTTGCATTTCTGAAGCCAATGTCATTTTAGTTTTCAATTCAGTAACATCTTTGTTAACTATTGATTTTTCTCTTAACGGGATTACAGTTGGTATCTGAATATTATCTACATTACCGTTGTATTCAGATACATTTTCTTTATGCTTAAGTGTTATCTCCATTTCTAGTCCACTGGAAGAAATTGATTTGCCTACATCCGAAGCTATCATGATTGGAATAACGCGTAAATTGCTTTCAATAATTTCAGTAGCATTAGTAATTAATGTATAAATATCACTAGTATTGGCTTGTTTAATATCAGGACTATTTTCTGCAATTAATTTCTTTGTAGTTTCTTCTTCGTCAATCAGTGTAGTTGTTTCGTCGTTGCCTTCAGTTGTTACAGCTGCCTCAGTTAAATCAATAATTTTATATGTGGTTGTCTCAGCTTCTTTTTCTGTTGTTATGTCAGTATCCATAAACTTGTCCGTAACATTTTCTAATTCCAGCATATTTAGAGTAGCTGAACCAATAGATAAGTTCGGTTCTGTAGAAACTTCATCATCAAAATTATTTTTGTTTTCATTAGTAGTAGTCTCTCCAAATATTTCAGGTAAGAAAAAATTATCTGTTATAATTATCGGATCACTTGATGAAGTTGGTTTATCAAGATCTGAAGTTGATTTGATGACCTGTAATACCGTTTCCCTGAGTGGATTTTCAAATGAATGTGTTGTATATAATTCAGGTGTTGGTATTTTACTCGAATCACTTTCAAAATATTCATCATTTTCGTCAAAAGAAGGAATCGTATAAAATCCCGTAGTAATAATGGCCAAAGTAGATGTTGGTTCAGGAATAGGTCTAATAGTCACTAATTTCTTTCGTGTTATTCTTTCACGAAGCACTGTAGATATTACTGTTGTTGGTCTTATTTTTCTTCTCCTAGTAACAGTAACCTTATGTCTATTCATTTTCATAAATAATTCCTCAGATACATCGTCATTTAGATGATTTTCTCCGTTTATCGAATCAATATTCCTTACTCTCGTTCTTGTTACAATTCTTCTGGGAGTTGGTGAAAGAGCAGTTTCGCTTGATTCAATAGATGATGATTTTGTATATGGAACTAAAGGACGACGTCGTACTACCGTTAAAGCATGTTCTCTAGCACTTCGACTTCGGACGACTGGTACTCTGACACGAACTCTTTTCTTAGATGTTACGTTATCTGAGTATTTTCCTGACTCATCTTGTACATTATAATCATCAAACACTTGTGTTTTCTTTCCAAATCTTTGAAGATCTTCAATGACAGCTACGTCACTTGAATCTTGCAGAAATTCACCTGAAAGGCCATTTTTATTTGTTTTTGTCGATCGAAGATATTTTTGCTACTCGTTGACTTATTTTGTTTGTTACATATATAATGCATTTTGGTCAAGATATACTTTGGAGTAATTTTCAGCGCGTGGGCGCGCGTGCAGCTTTCCAAAGACTTGTTAGTTGGGATTGATGGAGGATAATTTACAAATGGACGGAAAGAAAATAGAAAGAAATTAAAAGTAATTATTGGTTTAAAATAAACTTAATTTGTTTTATTATCTCGAGAGAATCTTATTAAAAAGGCTGTTAAGTAAGACTAGCACCCGAAACTCTGAGACTTCATTCATAAAGTACAATTAACTATAAAGTAATTAACTAATTATATCTAAAACTTGACTTTAAATATATTAGCTAAGGATATTATACTTACAATTTTATGTAAATATGTCAAATATTTTAATTTTTTGTTATTTACCTTATAAAAATAAACTGCTATTTTATAGTAATGAATAAAATATTAAGCTTACATTTTATTGGTATATTTATCATTTGCTTCTATTTAATAATTATTACAGTATAAATCTACAAAGACTGCATAGTACATATGATATTGCAGGATGGACTTTTGGCAGGGTTAGGTATAAATGGACGTGGAAATATGCCGTCCGACATCGCCCACTACGCTCTCGAGACTTTGAGTAGGTGAGTGTGCGTCGATCGGCTCTTCGCTTCCAGCTAAATAATGCACAGTAGGCTCAGAAGCTGATTGTAATGATGGTAAAAGTGATGCAGTGACAGTTACTTCACTTGTATCTCTTTTAATCTTGGTACTTGAAGTTTCTTCTCCAACTTTAACTGTGCTAAGAACGGTACTAAATTCACCAGGTCTACGACCTGATACATACAGAGTTATAACACTTGTTTCGGGAGTTTCTTTTTCGTTTGTTTTTGCAGCGTGTGGTTTTGCTTTAATTTTGGACGGCTTTTCGACATCTTCTTCCGACAAATCTTCGTAACTTTCAGGTTTATAATCAAGATCAACCGGCTGATTTCTCCTTTCAACTTCTCCGGGTAAAGAGTTGCTTTGTGTTAATAATGGCGCCGCAGCAAACAGTGGATCGATTAAAGGATTCGCTTGCTGTGCAGGTTGTTGTGGTTGCTGGAGAAGAAGTAAAAGCGAATTTAGATTTGCTGCTGGTAAAGCTACCGTCGGTGTTACAATCACGGTATCAGTAATGAATTCAGTAGCAGTGACAACATCGATCGATGAATCAATAAGTGTTGTTAATATTTCTTTACCCCTAAAAGTTAAAGGAATAACAGTACTTCGCTGCTTTGTTATGGTTGTAACATAAGTTGTAGCACGAGTATCATATCTTGTGGATGGAGTAGCTACGGGAGCGGGTGCACCGGGTACTAAAGGATTTTGTTGTCCAAGCTGTCCAAGTAATAACTGCGACAATAAAATATTGGCTAAAGGTGCATTCTCTGATATAGAAGGTCGAATAGTAGAAATTACATTTTCAATAGAATATACTGTGGATGGTATCACTACAGGTTGTGAAAATCTGCGACCACCTGAAGATGTTAACATATGAGAAACTTTAGTTGTAGGAGTTTCATGTATTACAAATCTTGTGATTTCAAGTTGTCCTTGGAAATTTGTCCCCGTCATTTCACTTGCTAAAACAACAATATCACGTCCATCACTGTTTGCAATCGTACTGTAACGATCAGGCCCAAGAACTTCCGTACTCGGTTGAGCTGTGATAATATTTCGTTTTTCAGTGATTCCATTATTAACTATCGGTATTGTAACTTCAGTTGGCACATAGTGTGTAACAGTAATGGTTCCATCGAAATCATTAAAATCTCTATAATCTTCGTGAGAAGTTACACGTCCACGAGAAGATGGTACTACTCTGCGATTATTCCCTCTACCCGCATTCCGCGATGATGGTCTCGATGAAGATCTCCGCGAATTAGATGCGTCTTGATATCTGTTTGTTCCAGTTCGTACTCTTGCATTGTTTCTTGTACGGACATTTGTACTTCTTGAAGAAGTCGTAGGTCTTTTATAACTTGGTTTAGCTGCTGACATAGTTTCTTTCTCTCGTAACGTAAATTGCCTGTTGGAGTTATTTACGTGTGATGGTTTTACACGAAGGGAACTTCTGTTAGAAGTAGATTTTGATCTTGATCTTGAATTAGGTGTACTGGATGTATCAAGATATTCCTCGGATGATTTATCTTCTTTATTCCCACTTATATTTGAGCGAGAATTATTATTTAATGATCTACCTCGGTTACCGTACCTAGCATTAATATTAGATGTTTTTGAAAAATCTTCTTTACTCGAACTTACGTCACCATCGCTTCTCTCTTCAATATTAGATCCTTGTACAGTTGGTCGTCTAAAACGGGCATTCAACGTCCGAGTTGGGCTAGTTTGTCGGCGAACTCTTCGGCCTCTACCGATTCGAGGATTAGAGCGAGCTTGCGTTATTGGTTTTGAGTTATTTATTGTACTAGATTTTTGATTTGCTGTTTCTTTCTGCTCAGAACCATCATAATCGTTGTCAGAGATTTCTTCAACTGGTTCATCTTCAAAATTTTCTCCTTCTTCTTCAGAATCTTCATTATTTTCTATTGGTGCTTCGGTAGTTTCAGGTTTCCTTCCAAATAGACTTCTAGGTGGAAAAAGATTAGATTGATTGTTTCTACTTCTCGTAGTTAAGGTAGGTGCAGTTGGTCTCACTCTATTATTTACAGTACGATTTGGAGTAGTTTGTCTAGACAAATTGTTGGATCGCCGGGATGTTGTTGTAGCTACAGTTGCTCTTGGAGTTGTAGATCTCACCCCACTTCCGAATGCTGGAGGACGTCTGAATTTTAAAAGGGGATTATTAGCTCTTTTAGATGATTCTGTCGTCTGTATAACAGGTGGAGTAGTTGCATCTTCTGCTTCGTCTTGAACTATTGGCGTTTCTTCCGTTATTAAAGTTGCAGTAGTAAATTCATTAGCATTATCTTCTTGATCATCATGTCTCACAGTTGATGAAACTTTTGAAATTGTTGATGAAGGTCTGATTCCTGGTCTATATCTTGTGGATGAATGAGATAAAATTGATGAACCGCTTCGAGATGCAGGCCGAGCTGACGATCCTCTAATTGAAGTGGGTCCTCGACGGCTTCCTGAATATGCAGAAGAAGGGGTAGCTCTGATCGCTCCTCGATTTCTTGAACTTCCAGCGGGATAGTTTGTGGAAAATGATGAAGTTGATGGTACAGAACTTCTTCTTCCGGAAAATCGTCTGGAACTTGATATATTAGCTGTTGCAGAGCCTAAAGATGGTGTCGCTCTATTTCTAGAAGATGCAAATCGACTTCCCTTTCCGGCTAAAGTAGCAGTTACGGTTGGTGTTATATCACTTCTCGTAATAGTAGTGGCGCCTTGTGGCTTCCTCTTAGGATTAAACGTCGGTCGGCTTCTTGACGCAAAAGGTCTTATCGGAGGTGCACTGGATGTTCTTTTCCTTGAAGAAAATGTTAAACGTGATTTTTTCTTTGATAATTGATCATCATCGTCTTCCTCATTTTCGTTTTCTTCTTGATCAGAATCATTGTTTGAAACATCTCCAGTATGATCCTCTGATATGGACGACTGTATAACTGAAGGAGAAGGTGTAATATTTGGAATACCAGTTGCTTGATTTGGTGGTAAAGTTGATGACGGCAATATATCTAAGACGGACGTTGGTTTAGAAATTAAAAAGCTAGATGTACTTTCAATTATTTGAGCGTATCTTCCATCTATACTAGTTCCAATAACTTTAGATTGATAATAAGTCGTAGTATCATTAGTTTCAATGTGGCCTTTAATTAATCGTACAAGCCCTGTACGATGACCATGCACTGGTGAATGGGTTGCCAATTTTTCTTCATCAACTTTTGTTGATGATGTACTCTCAATAACTTTAACATATAGTCCGTCTATTGTTGAACCGATTTGTTTTGTTGTATAAAATATCGTTGATATTTCATCTGCATCTATAATAATACCTTTATTCAGGGACAATATACCTGTGGGCAATACAGGTGTCGGGGCTGAAGAATATATTGGGGTTGGTAGTTCTAATTTTGTTGAAGTTTCAACAACTTGGGCGTAAAGACCATCTATATACGTGCCATAAATATCAGTCGTGAAATGAGTTGTTGTGCCATCATTAACTTTACTTGATCGTATAGTAGATAATAATCCTGTTTTTGGAGCATCGTTAACTTTAGTTGGTTCAATAGGTTTCTCTTCGATATTTAAAATCTGAGATGACGGTGCTCCTCCGCCAATTGCACGTGGCGTAGCCTTAACTACTAAATCATCCGGATAAGAAACACTAGTAACTGTTTCTAGTCTGCTTGACAAAATAGTAGAATTACCAATATAGGATGTAGTAAAGTAAGTATATGTCGTATAAAGGGTCATAGGTTCTGGAGAAATCGTTGAACTCAATTCATTCACTTTAATTGTTGGCACTTCTTTTAATATAACATTTGGAGATGTTGTTATTTCGTTTTCAGAAGTCGCTTTTGATTCTGTACTAATGCTATGTACAGGAGTGGCCACTACAAATGGTCTGTAGGTCTTAACAACGTCTAGTTGTACTGATGGTGTCTCTGTAACGCCAGGAGTAACAACATTACTCACAGTTTCTTCACGACTAGTAGTAGCAGTTTCATCTCCTTTTATAAAGGTTGTCCAATAAGTAAATGTAGTAAAATATGTCAATGGTTGAAGAGTTTTTGTTTCTGGTTGCATAACAGCTGTCGGTCTTATAGTTTCAGTGACAGTATTTGTTACTGTTTTTAAACGACTAACAACATCAGTTGCATCTCCGTTGTACATAGTAGTAAAATATGTATAAGTCGTGTAAGAAGTTTGCAATAAAAGAGTAGGTGCAGGTTCTACGTCATGGTGATTTGTTTCTGATAATTCTTGATCTTCCGGTACACTATTTCTTTTATCTATTACATCAAGTACAGTACTGCCTCCTGAACTCGAGGTAAATATTACATCTGTTTTCATAGAACCTAGAACTTCCCCATCATTGTGTATTTTTTCCGTAGTCAAAACATCGTCTAATATAGTGGTTTCATCAGTAACAGTATACATCGAAAAGTCATCTGTTGTCGTTTCATTCTCATCTTCTGTAGTACCCGATGATTGCTCCTGAATTTTTTTAGCTAAAGAAAGAGCCTCTTCTGGGGATTTTTGTTTATTTAATGCTTCCAAATATGCTAATATTTCAGGCGGTGGTGCTGGTTTTGAGGTTGCTACAGTATTAGTGTTATCAATGCTTAACAATATATTAGTAGGCTGTATGGTTTCTGTAATAATATTACTGAAAATTTCGGTTCTTGTCTCTATTTCAGTCTCGTCATCAACAATTATCGTAGTAAAGTAGGTATAAGTTGTGTAATAAGTTTTTAACTGTTCACTCATTAATTGAGTAGTTTCAGTCGCAATTGGACTCGGTTCGAGTAAAATTAAAGATTCCTCTATATCTTTTTCAAATTCAGTTGTCGTTTCTGTTGTTATTTGTTCTTCTATTGTAGTTAATTGATCAGGCAAAGTTGTTAAAACACTTTCAGTACTATCTTCGGTATTTGTGTAATAATTGTTTTTATTATTTACGTGTGATTCTATAAAACCACTCGTCGCATCAGTAAAACTAGCATCTGTAACTTTTGTTGGTGATATTAGCACTGAAGCTTCTTTATCCACAAATCTATCAACATCTACTGAAGCACTTATTGGGTCGATTGTTTGTGTAATTACATTTGTTGCTGTTACTTTACGACTCGAAACACTTGTCGTGGAATCATCATAGAATGTTGTCAAATACGTAAAAGTTGTAAAAATAGTTTTAAATATCAATTGAATTTCTTCAACTTCTTGTTTCTCTGAATTGTTCACATTTTCAATTAAATCGGTGTTAGAAGAAACTTGTACGTTATTCGTAAAGTATTCTTTTAAGGTAGGCGTAGGAGTGACACTTGCAGTTTGAGTACTAGTAGGTAAAATTAACTCTGTTAAAAATGTAACCTCTGAAGAAACAACTTCTCTAGACTTAATAGACGTACTCGTTCGTTCTTTATCTGGAATGAAAAATGTTGTATAATAAGTAAACGTTGTATAAACTGTTGAAGGTAAAAGTCTCGTATCTAACGATATTTTATTTGCTTGATTGTCATGCTTCTCTTGTTTCGGATTAGAAAATTGATTTTTGGGTGATGACCCTTTTATACTGCGGCCTTGATTTTGAGGAATAATATCATTTCCAAGTTCATTTTCATTTGTTGCTTGTGTAGTTGAAACTTCTTTTATGGTAGTTAAAATATTATTAGTTGTTTCTGGTGGCACAGTTGTAACATGATCAGTCTCAGGATTTTTAGAAGTAGAATCATGCTCCTCTTCACTATCAGGAAAGCTATAGCTTTTGGTACTATCTTCTGGATAAAAGTAAACATTCGAAGATGTATGAACGATTTGAGCATAATTAGTACCAATATAAGTACCATATATCGAGCTCATGTAATGAGTAGTTGTACCTTTGATCGCAGTTGTTGAGTCAATCACTTTAATTAAGCCAGTAGGATTATCTAACCCCGTATTTTCATCTGGTACTAAAAGTAAAGGTGTAGCTATTTCTCCTGAATAGAGACCGTCTGGTTGACTTACTGAACTTGGTTGAAGATCCGCAATGCTATTATGTTCAACAATTTCGGATTTTTTTTGCTGAACCTCGCTAGAGGGATTGCGACCTCGTATCTGAAGAGTTTCTGTTTTTTTCGGCGCAGAAATAATACTAGTCGGTTTAATTTTTAAAACCGCGATACCATCATCGGGTCGAAGTGTCGCATCACCTTTAATAGTTGTTGCTGGTCGACCAATGGGTACAGGAGCTGTACTTGGAGAGAAAACAATTACAGTATCGCCAACTGTGGTGACAAAATCTGCAAAACCGTGGTATGTGACAGTAGCTAATGGCTTTACATCTTGCTTTTTAGAGGATACTTTAGGTTGTGGCCTGAAGATTTTAGGCACCCTTGGACGAAGTGTTTTTGGTTGTTCATCTTCAAAGGCAACATCTAATCCTTTTATAACGTAATCTTGCTTTACGGTATACGTTGGAAGATTATCGGTTCTCACTTTCGCAGGTTTGAATCGTACTTCATTATTTTCACGTCTACTGAAGATATCATTGTCTTTTAATTCATTCAAATCTTCTTTGGCTGTAGAATCTTCAACGTCGTCATCAGTTTTGATACTGATTTGTTCAATAATTTTAATCGGTGCTTCATCCAATGAAACTTTTGGTTGATAATCGTTTTCAGGTATGGTTGAAGGATAAACAACGTAAGGACTGGACGCATCTGGCAAAGGTTCCTTGTCATAAAAAACTCTGCTAGACGTCGACAAAATTTTAGCATATAGACGACCGTGGTCTAACGTTGTACCCAAAATCTGAGTGGCGTACTCTGTACTCGCTCCATCTTGAACGAAAGTTCGCGCAGTTTTAGATAAAACTCCAATCGGATCAGCGGATTTACCGCGACGTGCAGAAACCACGAGAACAGTTGTAACATCTTTTTGGCAATGAATAAAGTAATAATGTTGCAATAAAAAATAATAATAAAATCAGAGCATTCATCATAAGCATAAAAATCAAGATAGATATTTTATAGTCGGATAAAAATAATTTATTTCATTTAAACGCGAGGAAAAAAATTATTCATGTCGTAAGTCCAGTTTTGTCGTTAGTATTATTGTAGTCCATTGTAAATTTAGTTTGAAACGTAGATTGTCAGAGAGACGAAGTGGCGAACGGACGTTGGAGGCAGACGGCATCCAGTTGTTGAGAAGGCAGGGAGCAGACGGGAGCAGTAACAGAAACAGAAAAAAGAGAGAGACAATCTTAGTAGACTCACAAATTAGTAGCTTTCTTGCGGCTCCGGCTGCATCATGAAACTCTGCTTCGCGTTACTAAACCCTCCTACCGACAATTCTATTTTATTTTTAATAAATTGTTGCTAAATAATATTCGTTTTTGATAACTTAAAAAAAATATTCAATATACAAACAATGACAAAACGTTTTGAACACGGAAAGAAGTATTTACATATGGTACATTTGAGGGCCTAGATACACGTGCAGAACATGTGTTACAAAAGAGCTCTTTTAAAATGCATCAATAGTAATAGAAAAGCATTAAATGATTGCAAGTTTTTCATTATTACTGTACTTTCAGCTAAAGAATCTTGTCATTTTGTATTATTTTTTTTCTCAAATTGAATGTCACAAAATGATGTTTGTCTACGAAATTAATATTCGGTTTTATTATAAGAAAAATTGTAACTAATCTCAACATGCAATCATTTGTTCTTCTTTCCACTTCACTAAAATATGCATTACTAACAATAAGTAACTCAGAGAATTGCGATGATTTTATCATAATAATTAATATTTTATTTACAATGCATAATGAACTTTAATTTCCATAATTATTTTAATTTAAATCATTGAATAATATTTACAATGGTAAAATAAAATCAATAATACGAATTAACACTTTATAAAATAATTTATGTTTTGTATTTTTTTATCTAAACGAAAAATTATAAGCTTAACTTAAAGGGAAGCATGAGTCTACTCTGAGTTTATTTACATAGCCGCACATCGCGTCAACGCGTGAAAATATGAGGCTCCAGAAAATGTGAAATAGAAGGAAGAAAGGAAATGAAAATAGTATCGTTGTTACAGAAAAGTGACATAGTCATTTTCAAAACATGCATTACATATATATATATAATACAATAATTCATAATTTTAATATTATAGTTGCACTCTCCTAACCATTAAATAAATACAAAATATATTACAACGAATAGTAAAAAGATATTTTTTTACAAGAAGGAAAGAATTTTCATAAAAAAAAAATTATTAGTATTGATCTAGCATAAAAACTGCAATATTAATAAATATTTAAACTTACCATCTACGTCCCTCTGCACTCTTAACGGGCTGATTTCTTCTAGCAACTGGTCTTCTGAAAAAATTATATAACATTAAGCTTTCACTAAATAAGAAATCGTAGAAGCTTATTTTTTAAATTCAAGCTTTTAGTCATACTTTTTCAGGAAATTTCAAACAAATCATGTGGGCAAATTAATTGTTAGAAAATCAAGAAGTATTGTTTGAGAGGCCGAGACATACAGTTACTTGACCGACTCTAGAAATGCTAACAGTTGTTGTACCACTACATACATCCGTTTATCGTTAATGATATTGCAAACTATTTTAACTATAGCTAGGATTGCACATATTAAGAGATATTAATTTTATGCATATTTAAATAATATCGTGAACAAATTTTTTTTAATTGTAAAAAATAATAATTTTGTTTTAACAAGTGCGTACTGACAAGTAAATTATAAAAAGTACTTGAGAGAGTAATAAATCGTCTGAGCACATTCTCAACGGATTGTGAAATGAATTGTTCTCAGGACTATCTCGCTCGTCGTTTCGTCAGTACTGAATACGAGTGCAATCGCAAGATTCGAATGGCGCTTACTCAAGGTGCATACATATTATATGCACATGAAGGTAAAAAAGGCCAGTTCAACTAGCAGCATCATGGTGGTGGTGCTGGCGGTGGCCAATAAAGACCGAATATTACATGCAACGGCCTCGAAAGCAGCGTCAATTAACGGGCAAGATTATGGGAGCTAAAACGCAGAATATTTAGTTCGGGAGGAACGAAATTAGAATTTCGAGGCAAGTGCGATCTCGCAAACGCTTTCACGCGTAAACCGCTAACTTTCGCATCGGCGGCGGAGCTGTTGTTGTTGTCGGCGACGACGGCGACGGTAGTAGCAGCAGCGGCGATTCTGCAAATTGACAAGTGCGTCGACCGAGTGCCAGTTATGCGCGCGAGGCTTCCAAGACGGAGAAAGTAAGCAAACGTGAGAAAGACCGATCGACGATCCAACATCGCGCATGCCACCTGCCGGCAACCATCGGCCATTAATCCGAACAACACACTACTTTGACTTTTCAATTTTCATCATACACCAATTTTTATGTCATTGTGATAATTCTAATCTAATCCTTGTTGCAAGCTTGTTGAATACTTCCTGCAGAAAGAAATATTTTAGTAGCTGGCGGATAAATGCAACAAGCCGAATACCCGACTATATACGATTAAGTGAGAGTTTATTTGAAAAGCCAATCGAGTCTCTATTACTGCGGATCCGGAAAAGAAGGAGTGCTTGGTATGTGGTGCGAGAGCGCTAGTCTGTGCACGTGTGCTGGACTGCGCGAGCACGCATCGACACACGAATCCAAGTAAAAGTGTCGAGGGTGAAAGCGCGAGAGCTTCGAGAGCGGCGTCCATCTGAGAATGTGGCTTTTCATTGGCTATTGATATACACCACGTTTGCCGCTCTCAAATCAACTTTTTCGTTTATTAATTTCCTTTTGTGCTTCTTCCCGGCAATTGATAAATAATTGCACAAAGACACTTGAATTTTCACACTTAACGTCTGACCAATGGACGGAAATCGTTTCGATTCAACCGCTTTAGTCGAGCCTCGTCTTGATTATAAAGAACATCTTAGGCTGAAAATGAATGCTCGAGTACTTGTAATGTGGGCGTGTGCGTGCGTGCGTGTGTGTGTGAGAGAGTGTGTGTATGTGTGTGTGTGCTGCCTAAAAGTTTAACTAATTACACTGTAAGTAGGCATATGTTGAGTCTGCGGTAAAGCACATGATTAGGAATGTGTGTGTGTGTGTGTGTGTGTGTGTGTGTGTGTGTGTGTGTGTGTGTGTGTGTGTGTGTGTGTGTGTGTGTGTGTGTGTGGGTGGGTGGGTGTGTGTGGGTGTGTGTGTGTGTAAGCAATCTTACTTGCCTTGACAAGATATCCGCTTTTTTATCGCATTTTCACTCTGAAAGGCTACCCAAGGCATTCGATAATCGCGCCGAAAGATCGGCCTCTCCATCGGCTTATAAAGAAGTTCATGTTCATAAATTCCGATAACCTGCGTGCTACAGTCGCGTAGACGACGCTGATCAGATCGCTTGCCGCGACCCCAATATCCGATAGTCACTTTCTAACAAGAAGAAATTAACAGGACGCCTATACATTCCACTGGTCATTAAAAATAAAAATAGCTGAAATTTTGAGGAATATCAATGGAAGGAAAAATTAAATGGGACAGAAGTGAAAGTAAGGGTTCTTTTTTTATTCACGCAATTTTTACTTGTTCCACTAAAAATTCAGACGTTACAAAGTTAACTGTGAACAACTGTGTTCTACTTTAAGACAAGTAATAAAAGAATATATTGGTTACCTCAAAACAAAGGCATACAACATTAAAAAAAAAGATGTAAAAATAAGAAAAAATTCATTTAGGGCACATTTGATATTCAGTACCAAGAGCCTGAAGGTCTCTCCGTTAAAAGAGAGAAGATGTTTTATTAACAAAGGCTTTTCATCCGGTTGTCTAAACTCTCGGTCCACCGTTCGTATAGGGCACGTAGCCGATGGCCGCTCAAGATATCAGTGAGCTATTGTCTTTCACTTGTCTTGTGAACAGCTGGGACTTTGCAATTCCTCAGCAAGATATGCGGTCATAGCATGGATCACGAATATCGCTGAAAACTTTTCAACCTGGTTCGCAATGCGTTAGCGCGAGAATCAACGGTGCGAGAGAAGTGAATAAAATAGTCCTAGCGCAACTACGTGAAAAGAGAAGGTGAAGATAAAATACGAAAAGGTGAAGGAGAGAGAGGAGAGAAAATGTTTCCATTGGCATCGAAGGAGAGTGAAACGGCGGACCCACTTTCCAACAAGATTTTTCGAACGAAAATGAATGAATGGGACGGTGAGACGTGGTACCTCTTTTTAGCCTCTCAATATCCATGTCTGGGAAAGGACCACAGTTGCCTTTATTTTCTTTTTTCTCGCCTCTTTCATCATCTGTACGCCAGCAGTCGTTATTTTTCACGAAGCTCAATTAGGAATGCTTTATTTATATTTGCCTTCCAAGCAATTGATACGAATTCTTCTATACTTTCTCTTCATCATTAAATTAGAATTAAACATTGTTCATCGAACATTTTGACCACTGCCTTTTCTACAGTAATTGGACTGTATATCTATTAGCAATAACAAATTGATTATTATTCACAAACAATTATTTTCAAACGAATTTAAAAATGAATATTGTTGATTTACGATTTTTATCGTAAGAAATCTTTTCGGACGAAAAATTTTTTACAAATAAAGTAAGAATATGATATAAACAGTATAGATAGCAGTTAACGCATTAGTTAAGGTGGTTCTATTAAAATCTTAAAGTCTGCAGATGAAAATAATATTAAAGGCTGTTATTGTTCAGGTTTTCGTAAACAAATTGGTATAGTTTTAAGTGCAACTTGCCGACCAAATACTTGAAATAATATTGTTTAAAAATTTGTGTTTTAACATGGGGAAATATGGGAGTCATGCTATTGGCATGGAAAAGTATTGAAATTGAAGTACTTAAACATCACAGAATTATAGCAAAAACGAGATATCGAAATAGTAAATTTCATATTTTCTAAAGGTATTAAAAAATATACCAATAGCCAAATAAAATAAAAAGATATTTTAAATCAAACACGGAAAAGTCATGGTTTGAGGTTAGATTGACGGCATTTACTAGTCAAAACCATAAACTTTTTAACCTTATTTTTAAAAAACCAAAATTATTATAATTAAAAATATTACTTATGTAGTTGCATGTAATTTACTATTCACTGATAAGAATTTTTCCATCGGTCTTAAAGTCTTATAAATTCCAAAGTATTAGCTATCAAATATATATGAAAATTGAACAATTATTATTAATTAATCATTTCAAAATATTTCTTAAATATTGAAGAATAAAAATAATATTTTTATTAACACTCAATTGACTTCAGATTTTTAATAGAACCACCTTAAGAATAATACAAATATTCATTTCCTAATACGAATCATACAAACGCGAGTCGAAAATTATTTTCGTTTGTTATTTTTCCAAAAAAATATTAATAAATATTTGAAAATAATTTAGTCGTAGGAACCAACGCGAGAAAAACCGACGTGAAATACTAATTTCATGCATCGAGGACAGATTCCGAAGGAGTGGACAGGACGCAGATAACCAGTTTACCCCTTGAAAGCTTTGCCAAATATATAATACGACCTCGTATATGTATATCTATACACATTGGTCAATCTATGGTAGCTTGAGACAATAGAGCAATTTCAATACGACGTGTCACCGACTCTCGGTCCCTACGATAACTTTATTTAAGACTCTAACATAACGCTGCCTTTCGCTAGAAAATTCCGCGCATTTCTTTTATAATTGCTTCACGCACATGCGTGTGTAACTTGCCAATTTACATTTGCATCGTGCCAGCACTCCTCCATAATAACGCAACAGAACTTCTTTTATAACGACGACAGGTTTTCTTGCTGCTCTCTTTGTACGTAATCCCTTTCCTTTACTCCCGCTCTATTTACATTTCCCACTACATTACATATTTTAAAATACTTTAAAATACTGCATTAATTGAACATATTATGTAACAATGTTTTCCAAACGATAAATTAAAACATTCTGTATTGATAACGCGATAACATAATATAATTTTTGGTATCTACGTATTGATAATCGAAAATCGTGAAAATGTAATCATGAATAATCAATAATTTATTTTGTCTCGGAAAACAATAGTTACTGGAAAAATAAAAATAGGAGTTTATTTCATAATTGGTGTATGAAGAAATTGGATATATTAAAATAAATATCATTAACATGTCAACATTGTAATGAATCATTGTCGTTAGTAATATATACACTCTTAAAAATGTTATCCCTGTTTTACAACAAGCTTGTGTAAAATATAAATTTCCCTATTTTATACAAAAATTTTGTATAAAATTCGTTTTACAGCATTTTACACAAAATTACATTACACAGGAATCATATATCACTCACAAATTTTAAGAGTGTAAGAGAGTAAATTAGACTGGTTGAAATGCGTGCGTGAAGCCAGATTTGGCAAGTACACAAATTTGGTCATTTTTATTCGCACTGTACAACTTTCCGTTGAGACTGTTTTACTCAGTTTCGCTTACATAATTGTAGTGTAGTCAAAAGGACCATTGTATCGTAATCCGAATTTCCGAGTATTCTTGCAACACATTAATCATGTATACAACATGCAACTATTTCCTATCAACTGGCAATCGACTACAAGACAAATAAACCGTTACATTTTTACTTAACCCTCTCTGTTATACCAGCACTTTCATAAAGATTTTTAAAAAAAGATTAGAATGCAAGTATAATGTACTTCACATCTGAGGAGCTTCCTAATACAAAAATATATTTTGTTCATAGAAGTCGTAATTTAGATTGATAAAAGAATACAAAAATGTTGAGTAACATCGTTATTTAAAAAGTGCAAATGACTAAAAGAAAATAATGATGAGAATCGAGATATTTTCCACTTGAAACGCATATAAACTACGAATAATAAAATTTTATTAATCACTGAAAAAACACGTGTAGTAAAAGAAAACCGGGAAAATGTTTGCACACGAGAAACCAACAGGCTTGCATCAACGTAAACGCGAAAGAAATCTAGCAAAATGGGTAAAAAATATGTGAAAATGTAGCTACCAATTCCCCTATCTACAAGACCGAAGAGATGCGGTAGACGCGAGAGTGGTACTTAATGAGAGCCGAGTGGCCCGACGAATTTCGAATAGCCTTCGGCTCATAACGGATCGACACACTGACTCAACTCTCACCTACTTTCGGACGCGCCGTAAGCACGACGAGACTCGCTTCGCTCTCGCAAATATCTTTATAGCAGCTTCATGCTGCCGCGTTTTTGCCCAATTTATTCACTAATATGTATAGCAGATAATTACTCGTGACTAAATAAAAATCACGGGTAGAACATTTTAAACCGTATTCAAAGTCTCATGTTTAGTTATTACCGAGCAGTAATAAAAACGTACAGAAATACCACAATCAACACTCTTCTAGAAAAAGTTCATTTTTATTAGATGCAACCAGAAAGAAAATTTTTATTTTCCAACGTTTTGACTGAAAAAATCAACTTCGCCAACACCATGTACGAACAATCCAAAAGAAATAGTCCGGGGGCCAAAGTGGGTTTTCGTCGCAGTTTGGTATCCATGACTCCGCCAAAGCTTTTTTAATGTATGTTAACCTCCTGAATCCGAATTTCTTCGATGGAGTACAATGGTCACGTAATTTAGTTATAAACCATTTTTTGAACCATTAGAGAAAAATTCACCTTTTGGATTATATATATATATAATCGTAGTCTATGAATAATTTTAAGAAAAAAGGCTTTTATACATTTTAACGTACAACCAATAGTTGCCGAGTGAAAAATAGTTAAACTTTCAGAAATAGAGCATTTTTTGGAATAGCAACTTTTTTTGACAATTTTTTATTCGAAAAACTGTATGTCGTAAATTTAAACATGTAATAGTGTCTCTTACTTAAAATGTGTAAAGAATGCAATTATATATTTTTTATATCAATAAAGTTGATTTTCCCTAATTATTTATAATTATCCCTGCTGGAAATCATCCACCTTTCTCCCATTTGGAAAACGATCTTCATCAGGACATCGGTTATAACTAATTACTTGATAATCTTGCGAACAACAAATATGTTCATATTCTTTAGCATTTTCCGTAAGAAACTCTCTTCCATGTTCAATCGTACTACCTATAGCAGGTTTACTTAAATCCGCTGTCACGTGTCTTTGTGCCTTAAAGAGGTACATAGGCGATAAGAAGATGCAGAGATCATAATGAAATTTGAATACATTATTCTTTGAATTATGCGGAGCACACGCGATTTTTTTCTATAATATACAATATTTTATATTTTGAAAATATTTGATTCGAAAGTTTGCAGCTTATACACGGGCTCTTATGGGACTCGGTCAAAAACAGCTGATTGACATAGAGTGCGATTTTGTAAAGAAGCAGAAAGAGCAATAAAAAACTAACGAACATATTGGCTAAAACCTTACGAAGCTGTTCGCGAAAATTCAACTCGGGTAACCGCATGAATTTCCGAGTATTTAACGAAAACGTAAAAAAAAACATTAAGCTTAGTGGCTGCGCGCGGCGGTGCGTGGTGCGAGGGAAGTACCCCTCTATACGTCCCGCGGCATGACTATTATGTATGTACAATGTTTGTCTTGATCTGCTCACGCGGGGCAGGGGGAAGGAGTCTCATCGCACCACGCGCACGGCTCCCCTCACCGCGCACCCCGTCACGCAGTCAACGAACTCGATCGTTTGTTTACGTTTTGACGCAGTACCTACTCAGAATCAGTGTTGGTCGTCGCGTTCAGATTTGGTTTACACATTCTCCTGTATATTTGCTATATTGGCAGTAGATTTTGGTTCACTGTTATCTTTTTTAAAAATGGCATCCTAAGTATCTAGGTTTTTACTAAGGTTATGGTTTTACTGCCATAAAAACCCGTGTATAAGAGTTGACCTTTAAAGTTGAATTCTTCTATAAACGAGTCGATAAACGATCTGAAACTTCGCAAACTTATAGGAAATCAATCAAGGAACAATATTAAGTTTTTGGAATGATCTTATCATTTTCATTTCACAAGGTAACCTCCTTAAGCAGCCTATTATTGCACCGTGCGGTAGCGTCCGAGAGTAGTGAGGTCGATGAGCACGGTGGGATAATGGACGACATAAGTCACGCAGTACTATAAAATTGTTTTAAACTATTTACCTGGCCATTTTTACGACACTCCACTCAAGAAATTCGGATTCAGGTCAAAGTACGTTAAAAAAACTTTGGTGGAGCCGTGGACTTAGCTCAATTACCTTTCTGGCCCCATGCTAAAATACGGAAAACATATTTTATTATTTATCCAACGTAATCCGTTTAGTAAAGAACGAAACCGTCGTGACAAATAACAGGAGAGAGAGAGAGAAAGAGAGAGAGAGAGAGAGAGAGAGAGAGAGAGAGAGAGAGAGAGAGAGAGAGAGAGA